>CAUYPK010072581.1:0-10251 GCA_963574355.1 Loris lydekkerianus | reverse complement strand
CATGGTACCACATTGGCTGTATCTAGGTAGAGGCAGTTTCAGGCCGGGCCTTGCTGAGTCGTTGCTACGCGGAAGTAGCTCGATGGATCTGCTTCTAGTCATGCTCGGGAAGTTGCACTAGGCCTCAGGCACATGGCAGGGCCCAACAAGTCCCTCTTGTTTTTTGTATGGTGGAAAAACATAGCCCCTGTCTTAGGTTGCCTGCTCTTGCAGTTTCAGTCTGCTTAGGCTAGTCTTGAACTCCTGAGCTCAAACAATCTGCCCACCTCAGCCTCCCCAGTTGTTGGGATTACAGGCATGAGCCACCCCACCTGGTAATATTGGCATTTTTAATATGATATCCATTATAATAAGATATTTAGAACGAAAAATGTTTGTTTTAATAAATGATAAAATGTAATATGCATTCCTTATTTCAAAGCAAGAACTAAAACAAAACCTTAAAACTCTGGAAGTAGCAGAAAGCTCCCGAGTTTGATAAAGAGGGTACACAGCTTGCTGGAAAAGCACAGCCAGCTCCACACCACCTCCACACCAGCTCCACACGTACTGGCGAAACCGCGGAAGTGTTCCAGTTAAAGTTGGGAGCTAAAGTGGACCAGGGAAATCACCAGCACTAGTTCACATTTGACTGAACATTCTAGCTACTTCAGTAAGACAAGAAGAATAAGTGAGGTGGCTAGGCATGGTGGCTCACACCTGTAATCCCAGCACTCTGAGAGGCTGAGGCTGGAGGAAGATCCCTTGGGCTCAGGGGTTCCAGACCAGCCTGAGCAAGAGTGAGTCCTCAGCTCTATTAAGAATAGAAAAACTTAGCCAGGTGTTGTGCCGGGTGCCTGTAGTCCCAGCTACTTGGGAGGCTGAGGCAAGAGAATCACCTAAGCCCAGGAGTTGGAGGTTGCTGTGAGCTGTGACACCATGGCACTCTACCAAAGGGCCATAAAGTGAGACTCTGTCTCTATAAAAAAAAAAAAAGAAAAGAACAGAAAAACTAGCAGGAACTCTGCCTTAAAAAAAAAAAAAGAAAGAAAGAAAAGGAAAGAAAAGAAAATCAGTGCTCTAGCAAGTCCAAGAGAATAAACTTTAACATAATGAGAACCTGGTTCATTGCCCGTAGCACAGTGATTATGGCATCAGCCACACACACCAAGGCTGGAGGGTTTGAACCCAGTCCAGGCCAGCTAAGCAACAATGACACTTGCAACAAAAAAATAGCCGGGTGTTGTGGCGGGCGCCTGTAGTCCCAGCTACTTGGGAGGCTGAGTCAAGAGACTCGCTTAAGCCCAAGAGTTTGACATTGCTGTGAGCTGTTATGCCATGGCACTCTACTGAGGGTGACATACTGAGACTCTGTCTCAAAAAATAAATAAATACATGAAAAACATAATGAGAACCAGTTAGATTTAGTAAGGTCTTCAGATAGCAAGATACAAATACAAAATCAAACTGCTCTTCTATACCATTTATAAAAAACTGAAAATGTCAGGCTAAGAAGGAATCAAGGAGTCTGTGATGACTTCTTTCTATTCTTGATTCCTGGCAACTACTTCCCACAATCAAGAAATCAATCTCCTGAGTAATGCCTGTGGCTCAGTGAGTAGGGCACCGGCCCCATACACTGAGGGTGGCGGGTGAAAACCCTGCCCTGGCCAAAGTGCAACAAAAAGTAGCCAGGTATTGTGGCGAGAGCCTGTAGTCCCAGCTATCTGGGAGGCTGAGACAAGAGAATCGCCTAAGCCCAAGAGCTGGAGGTTGCTGTGAGCTGTGATGCCACAGCACTCTACTGAGGGCAATGAAATGAGACTCTGTCTCTAAAAAAAGAAAAAAGAAAGAAAAAAGAAATCAATCTCCAAAAAGATCCCCACTTCTGAAATTTTGTTTTTTATTATTATTATTTTTTTTTTTTTTTGGAGACAGAGCCTCAAGCTGTCACCCTGGGTAGACTGCCATGGCATCACAGCTCACAGCAACCTCCAACTCCTGGGCTTAAGTGATTCTCTTGCCTCAACCTCCCGAGTAGCTGGGACTACAGGCACCCGCTACAATGCCCGGCTATTTTTTGGTTACAGCCGTCATTGTTGTTTGGCAGGCCCAGGCTGGATTCGAACCCACCAACTCTGGTGTATATGGCTGGTGCCTTAGCCACTTGAGCTATAGATGCCGAGCCGAAATTTTGTTTTTTAATATACATTTCTCTAACTATCCCCTCTTACTCTTCTAACTCAACTGCTCCAGTAACTCACACTTTTCAGCGTGAGTACAGTACAGTATCCAAGGCCTTGGCCACACCACATCTCAGGCCCCTGTCCTTTACCTCCCTCCGTGTTGATCTGGATTGAGCATTTTAATAACTCCCTTGAGATGATCTCACTTCCCTCCTTTTCCCCCTCCCCACCATTTGTATTCACAGGAGGGTGGTCAGGGCACAACTGTGGCTGGAAGTTCTCCTTTTCCATCTGAGCAGTTGGATATTTTTGAACCACACAACCCAGGTAAAGACTTGGTCACAACCTCAACTAGACATCCTATTGTGTCTATCAGTTCTTCTGTGTCTCCTATTGGACAACTTTACTTCATGCCTATTGCTCTTCCTTCAAATTTCCTGCACTCTCAGGCATATTCATTCTCGGGTTGCCCCAACCTCATGATTTATTGAGAAAACTGAAACCACCAGACTTCAACTTTCTCATCTTCCTGACCCAAAACGCCACACTTGCCTGTAGACTCTCAGGTTTTCCTTATTCTATCTGGTTACAATGAAATAAATTTCTCCCCTCTATCATCAAAAAGATAATTGGCATATCTTGGCTGGGTGCCTGTAGCACAGTGGTTACAGCGTCAGCCACATACACCGAAGCTGGCGGGTTAGAACCCAGCCTGGGCCAACTAAAGAACAATGACAACTGCAACAAAAAAATAACAGGGCAGGGCGGCGCCTGTGGCTCAGTGAGTAGGGCACGGGCCCCACATACCGAGGGTGGCGGGTTCAAACCTGGCCCTGGCCAAACTGCAACTAAAAAAAAAACAAAAATAGCGGGGCATTGTGGCGGGCATCTGTAGTCTCAGCTACTTGGGAAGCTGAAGCAAGAGAATTACTTTACCCCAGGAGTTTGAGGTTGCTGTGAGCTGTGATGCCAGAGCACTCTACCAAGAGCAGCATGGTGAAACTCTGTCCCAAAAAAAAAGATAATTGGTATATCTGATACAAAAAAACTGAAGGTTGGTGTCCACACCGTAGTGTTTATCATGTGCAGCTCATACAATAAAACTGAAGACATTATTTCTTAGTTAAGCAATTTCCCTATCTATACTCTAATTGAAATGGAAATCATTTTTCTTCTTTTTCCTCTTTTTCTTTAAAATTTTTATAGTGTTACTGGATTTTTCGTGGGGGCTGGGATCTTTTTAGATAAATCTGGGTCTTATTTCTTTGGTGACTGGGCAATTAGCATAGACTGCAGCATTGGTGCATAGCTGCTGGGCATTTTAATCCATCAAGAATCTGGATATGTTGCACTAAAACTTTCTGTGGCCATAATTTGTTGAGTTTAAAAAAAAACCTTGGACTACAAGTGTCTTAGATGGGCCAAGGTGTCCGGGAATTACATGTAATGTTACTGGAGAAATATCTAAAACTAATTTAAATATGGAAACATGATATAATTCAGCTGAGCTTTTGTATTTTATAAAATGATTCTATGGAATACCACAGAGTCAATAAAAAATAAAAGAGTTATTCAAAATAAACTTTCTGGGAAGAGAATTCCCTATTCCATTTACATAGTTTTCTGATGAATCTGGCTATAATTTAGTTTCCTTTTTTTTTTTTTTTTCAACTCACCACTATACTAACGAGGATATAATTTAGTTTTCTTTTCAGATTATTTTTGCCTGGTTTGGA
Source organism: Loris lydekkerianus (assembly GCA_963574355.1). NCBI lineage: Eukaryota > Metazoa > Chordata > Mammalia > Primates > Lorisidae > Loris > Loris lydekkerianus. Next base: position 6,350 of record CAUYPK010072581.1, on the reverse strand, counting down.
TAATTGGAGTTGCACAACACCAAGACAATAGTTCTGCATCCAAGGACTTCTGAAATCGGAATTCAGCCCTGGGAGACAGCCTTAAAATAAATGAATATGCAAACAAACAAGCATAAGGAAATAAAAAGGGAAAATCAGCTTCAAAAAAGGAAGTCTAGAGAAGCATTGATAAAAACAAATACAAATAAATTTGGAGAACCCATAATTTACCCGTCAGCTATTATCATCTTCCATTAATATCCATTGACGGATTCTACTTGCCAGGTTGGGTTCCTAAGGGAAGATGGGGTTTCATCATCGTTTTGAGATAGTGAAAGTCTCTGCTGATGGCTATTAGCAAGCGGGGAAGCCTCTGGGTCTGCATGTGTGTGAGGCAGTTCTGGAACACCCAGGCTCAGGCTCAGAAAATAAAATGAGAGCAATTCGAAGAATGTGAAGTTTTAGGGTTCAAAACAATCAAGATACACAGTTCAGCCTGAAAATCTATATAACATGGCACATTAAAATTAATGTAAAATAGAATGTGAAAAAAATACCCTCTCTCAACAGAGCAAGACAGAAAGGATTTAAGAGGAGACAAATTGAAAACACTGGCGCGGACTCACTGTTCCTCTGAGAAGTTACTGCTGTTATCACAGCAATCTGAGGAGCGTCTTCTCTGATGTCAGCCTTCTTCTTCCAAGAGTCATGTAAAACAATCTACCCAATTCGAATTTTGTTTTTTCTTCAATATTGTCCTCAGTCAAAAAGAAGTAGAGCTTTTTAAAATATGTGGTCCCTTGTGTGTCTTAACAGCAGAAAAAAGGAACATGGGCCTGGAACTTTTGTTTGTTTTTTTACCCAGAAAACAGATATACTTTCAGAGGTACCTGAGTATTTGTTTATTTTTCCCTGACCCAGTTGGAAAGCACTTGGGTATATGACAGGTAAAGAGGGCAGCCTGAAAAGAGGGCTCTTAATGACAACTTAGGGAGCAGCAAGGCAGTGACAACTCCCCCAGTGACCATGTGTCTCACTTACCATGGTGGCCCTTCAGGTTGTGAATTCCTGCAATCTTTTTTTTTTTTTTTCCTTGAGACAGTCTCACTCTGTCACCCTCGGTAGAGTGCCTTGGCATCACAGCTCACAGCAACCTCCAACTCTTTATTTATTTATTTATTTATTTATGCAATTTTTGGCCAGGGCTAGGTTTGAACCCACCACCTCCAGCATATGGGGCCAGCGCCCTACCCCTTTGAGCCACAAGCACCGCCCCACAACCTCCAACTCTTGTGCTCAAGTGATTCTTCTGCTTCAGCATCCCAAGTAGCTGGGACTACAGGCGCCCACCACAATGCCCGGCTATATTTTGTTGCAGTTGCCACTGCTGTTTTAGCTGTCAGGGGCAGGTTCTAACCCGCTGCCCTCTGTATATGGGGCCCACGCCCACTGAGCCACACCCACTGAGCCATAGGTGCCGCCCTACATTTCTTTTTTTTTAACCTTTAGCCAAGGCATTCTAGAATTTCTTCAAACATATGTAGGTCTAGATAAACCTCCCTAGGGAACAGAACCACAAACCCTCCATGGCCAGCCAGCATAAGGGGAATTAACAGAGATCTAAAGATTATAACATCAGACAAGAAAATTGTGATTCCCCCTAATTTTTTTTAATGCCTTTCTAATCTTCTCCTTCTCCTAGGCTAATTTTTGCCTCTGCTTTTCTTTGTATTTGTACCATTGTTTGCTTGTTGGTTTGTATACTTATCTATTTTAAAGCCTGTTTTAGGGCTAAGTCTGTGTTAATAGTTAAAAAAAAAATCAAGATGACACAAAATGTACAAAAAGGGCATTTTAGTTCATTGACATTTCCAAAATTGCCTACAAAAAATGCTGAGTGTTGAGCTATCCAAAAATCGTTAAAGTTGTTTGGTTTTTTTTGAGACAGAGTCTTACTATGTTACCCTCCGTAGAGTGCCGTAGCATCACAGCTCACAGAAACCTCAAACTCTTGGGCTCAAGCAATTCTCTTGCCTCAGCCTCCCACCACAACACCAAGCTATTTTTTTTTTGGTTGCCCAGTTGTCATGGTTGTTTGGCAGGCCCAGGCCAGGCTTGAAACCTCCTCTAGCTTTGGTGTATGTGACTGGCGCCCTACTCACTGAGCTACAGGCTCTGAGCCTGTAAAAGTTTCTTTTTTAAACGTGTAGGGTAAACTAAAAATGTGAGCTTCTTTTACAAAGGGAATAAAGATACACATAAAAAGTGAGGGATGATGCTAAATAGATGAATTGGACAGAAAACTGTAGCTAGAAAACTGTTAAACCAAAGAAAATGGGCTTTCCACCCACGGCTCAATGAGTAGGGCACTGTCCACACACACCAAGGCTGCTAAACAACAACAACTGCAACGGGAAACAGCCAGGTGTTGTGGCGGGCACCTGTATTCCCAGCTACTCGGGAGGCTGAGGCAAGAGAATCGCGTAAGCCCGAGAGTTTGAGGTTGCTGTGAGCTGTGACACCGCGGCACTCTACCAACGGCAACATAGTGAGACTCTATCTCAAAATCAATCAATCAATCAATCAATAAACAAACCAAAGAATGTATTGGAGAGTGGGAAAGTAAATCTAAATAAAAGAAGAAAAAGGTTTACTATAATGGAAACTCCAAAAGAAGCTTTCTTATAAGAAGATAAAATTTAATAATTGTGTTAAGGAAATGAATCCAGTATTTTTCTCCTTTTTTCTCTCTCACTTTTCTTTTTCTTTCTTTCTTTTCTTTTCTTTTCTTTTCTTTCTTTCTTTTTTTTTTTTTGAGACAAAGTCTCATTTTGTCACCCACGGTAGAATGCTGTGGCATCACAGCTCACAGCAACCTCAAACTCTTGGGCTTGAGTGATTTTCTTGCCTCATCCTCCCCAGTAGCTGGGACTACAGGTGTCCACCACAACACCCGGCTATTTTTCTGTTGCAGTTGTCATTATTGCTTAGCTGGCCCGGGCTGGGGTCAAATCCGTCAGCCTCAGTATATGTGGCTGTCACTGTAACCACTGTGCTACAGGCACGGAGCCTCGCTTTACTTTTTTTTTGAGGCAGGGTCTCAGATAGTTTTTCTCTTTTTAATAGAGATGGGGTCTCACTGTTGCTCAGACTGGTCTCAAACTCGTGACCTCAAGCAATCTACCCACCTCAGCCCCCCCAAAGTGTTAGGATCACAGGCATGAGCCATCACTCTGGCCTGTTTTTGTTTTTGTTTTGACATGGTCTTGCTTAGTTGCCCAGGTTCGAGTACAGTGCCAGGCCTGGAATTGATTATAGAGTAAAAAAAAAAAAAAAAAAAAGAGTTAATAATAAGGAAAAACTGACATTAAAATACACAAGTAGTATTTTAGAAATAAATGTTCTTAACTATTGAGCAAAAGCAGAATCATTGCTGAGAAGGCACTCTGACCCAGTAGAAGTCTGTGCATGTTTTCAACCAACTGGGAGCCTCTGGAGAGCTGGTCTGCCCAGCCTGCACTCACCACGGAGGAGAGTAAGAGAAGTTGGTGTTACTTTCTAATTATCACAGTCAAAACCCACAGGAAGAGTCAGGGCTTAGTGGCCCATGCCTGTAAATCCTCACACTTTGAGGCTAAGGCAGGAGGATCCCTTGAGCTCAGGAGTCCAACACCACCCTGAACAAGAGCAAGACCTGCCTCTACTAAATATAGAAAAATTAGTCGGGCGTGATGGCAGGTACCTATAGACCCAGCTACTCAGGAGACTGAGACAAGAGGATTGCCTCAGCCCAAAAGTTTGAGGTTGCTGTGAGCTAGGTTTGCTCACTCTAGCCTGGGCAAGAGAGTGAGACTGTCTCAAATAAAAACAAACAAAGAAACAAAAAAACTGCAGAAAGAAGATTATACCTGTTCTAGTCAAGGATGTGAGGGAAATGATCTCTATTCCAGTTTTCCCCACCGAGGTCGTATCTTTGTGAATATCAGAAATTAAAAAGACAAATATGGTTATTTTGTAAGTTTGGCTGAAACGTATTGACATCTCCACACCCTATAGCAGTCATATGAAAACAGTGGTCTTGCTGCTCAAATATCATTACAATGATTCTCCAACTATTAAGACTCAGTGAAATCGGATTCAATTTCTTCCACAAAGTTCTGATCATTGCTTTCATTTCTATAATGCATATCAAACACATACTATCACATGGATATTAACTGCCTATCTAAGTGATGAGCAATTATTTATCTGGTGAATGAAATACATATTTGAAACCAATCGTGTAAATTACAACCACACTGTACTTTAGAAAATGTGTTTTTGAAAAAAGGGCTTCTGTCGTGAGTAGCACACGTGGGGCAACTCAGCTGCTCTTTGTGCAGAATCCATATCAAGAGATTTCAGAAGCATAATTTTTTGGTACCTGGTCAACTGGTGATCGTTGGTCCTGGCGCCTGTGTTAAAAAAAAAGAAAGAAAGAAAGAAAGAAAAATGAAAAGAATAAAAAAGGCTCAGGGGCAGTGCCCATGGCTCAAGGAGTAGGGAGCTGGCCAATACATAGGGGTGATGGGTTCAAACCCAGCCCTGGCCAAAAACTGCAAAAAAAAAAAAAAAAAAAAAGGAATAAAAAAGGCTTGGTGCACGTAGCTCAGTGAGTAGGGCCCCAGCCACATACACCAAAGCTGGCAGGTTCAAGCCAGGCCATGGCCTGCTAAAACAACAATGACAACTGCAACCAAAAAATAGCCAGGCTCAGGGAGTAGGGCACTGACCCCATATACTGAGGGTGGCGAGTTTGAACCCAGCCCTGGCCAAACTGCAACAACAACAACTGGACAGAACTGGACAGAAAACAACAAAAATAGCCAGGCATTGTGGTGGGCACCTGTAGCTCTAGCTACTCGGAAGGCTGAGGCAAGAGAACCGCTTAAGCCCTAGAGTTTGAGGTTGCTGTGAGCTGTGACACCACAGCACTCTACTGACGGTGACACAGTGAGACTCTGTCTCAAAAAAAAAAAAAAAAAATCAGAAAGAGTGAAAATGTATTTTTGGCCGGGTGTGGTGGCTCACGTCTGTAATTCCAGCAGTCTGGAAGGCCTAGGCAAGTGGATTGCTTGAGCTCCGGAGTTTGAGACCAGCTTGAGCAAGAATAAGACCCCCATCTCTACTAAGAAAAGAAAAACTGAGGCAAGACAATCACTTGAGCCCAAGACTTTGAGGTTACTGTGAGCTATGACATTATGGCACTCTACTTAGGGTGCCAGAATGAGACTCTTTCTCAAAAAAAATTTTTTTTTTCGGATTGGATTAAAGATGGCGGCTGAGTAACAGCTTCCCTGCAACTGGGAACGGCGAGTCTGGGGAGACAAGACTCCAGACATCTCTGGCCGGTGGGATCTGCCTATGATCATCCCTTTTAGGATACAGGGAGCCAGCAAGGGACTTCTGAACCCCAGGAGGAAGACAAAAACAGTGGAAAACAGGCAAGTGGCTGCATGTGTCGATTGACCTAATCACGCCGGCAACCGTGAGTACAAGCAGCAGTGAGACTGCAAACTGGAAAGGCCTTACCTGTGAACTTTTTTGGCGCTCTTGGACTTGGTGCTTAGTTGAGCTGCCTCGGGGAGAGCTTGAGCAAAAGTGTGGAGAACTCTGGGCATTGTCGGGGACCCCAAAATGAGCCACTGAGCTGGGCTCAGTGAAAGCCATTGTGTGAAAAAAGTGCTCCAGCAAGCTCCACCCTCAGGGTCCCAGAGCAAGGAACGGGCGTGACAAAGTAACCTAGTGACTGAGCAGATTAAAGGCAGGGACTGAACTGCCTCACAGCCCTAATCCTTAGGAGCAGAGTGAGCCAGTTTTGGCACACTGGAGCCTTGGGGTGTTGCCTTGGGTAGAGTGCCCTGACTCACAGCTCACAGCAACCTCAAACTCCAGGGTTTGGCGCCGCCCAGACCTCCATAAGAGGTGTGCAGTGACCCCCACCCGTGACCCACACCCACCAGGGCTCCACATTCCCTGACCAGGAACTGCGGAAGCCATGCAACCCTGCGTCCCCCCTCCTGTGCCCTCCCAGCCTCCACACTAGCTCATCCATCTGACCAGGGACTCTGGTAGCTGCATGTCCTCTGGAGCCCTCCCTGCCTCTGCGCAGAGCCCTTCTCCTGGCCAGAGACTGCTAGAGCCTTGGGTCCTCTGTGACAAAGTCACTGGGCACCAGGCACAGAGAACCGTGCACACCACCCCCAGCCCAGTTGCTAAATCTGGGTGTGTCGCACACTGGAGCTGCTTCTACAATCAGAACTCCCTAACTAGAGCAGCCCCAGAGGAACTACACAGGGTCACTCCCTACAAAGATCCAGCAACAATAGAGT
>CAUYPK010072580.1:0-18781 GCA_963574355.1 Loris lydekkerianus | reverse complement strand
AACCAACTTTTGGATTTATTGATCTGCTGTATAATTCTTTTGTTTTCAATTTCATTTAATTCTGCTCTGATTTTGGTTATTTCTTTTCTTCTGCTGGGTTTGGGGTTGAAGTGTTCTTCTTTCTCCAGTTGCTTGAGATGTCCCATTAAGTTATTAACTTCCTCTCTTCCCGTTTTCTTGAGGAAGGCTTGCAGTGCTATAAATTTCCCTCTTAGGACTGCCTTTGCAGTATCCCAGAGGTTCTGGTAGTGGGTGTCTTGATGGTTGTTGTGTTCCAAAAATTTGGTGATTTCCTTCTTAATCTCATTTATAACCCATGTATCTTTCAGCATAAGGTTGTTTAGCTTCCATGTTTTTGTATGTGTATGCAGGTTTCTATTGTTATTGAGTTCAAGTTTTATTCCATGATGGTCTGAAAAGATGCAAGGAATAATTTCTATTTTTTTTAAATATGCTGAGGTTAGATTTGTGGCCTAGGATATTGTCGATTTTGGAGTATGTTCCGTGGGCTGATTAGAAGAATGTGTATTCAGTTTTGTTGGGATGAAATGTTCTATAGATGTCTGTTAAGTCCAGATGTTGAATTGTTAAGTTTAAATCTAAAATTTCTTTGCTTAGCTTTTTTTTTTTTTAGCTTCTTTTTAGTGTTGGAGAATCTATCCAGCACTGCTAAAGGGGTGTTAAAATCTCCAACTACTATGGAACTGGAGGAAATCAAGTTGCTCATGTTTGTCAGTTTCTCTTATAAATTGAGGTATATTCTGGTTGGGTGCGTAGATATTAATAATTGAAATCTCATCATTTTGAGTATTGCCTTTAACAAATGTGAAGTGTCCATCAGTATCCTTTCTTATTTCAGTTGGTGTAAAGCCTATTGCGTCTGCGAATAGGATTGCAACGCCTGCTTTTTTCTGCTTTCCATTTGCCTTGAGTATAGATGACCATCCCTTCACCTTGATTCTATATTTGTCTTTTAATGTAAGATATGATTCTTGTATGCAGCATATATCGGGCTTGAGTTTTTGTATCCAGTGAGCCAACCTGTGCCTCTTCAGAGGACAATTTAAACCATTTACATTAATTGAGAATATTGATAAGCCTTTCGAGAGTCCGGTGGACATTTATAATCCTTTTGTGACTGTGGAAGTTGGACTTTGATCAAAATTTTTTGGGTGGGTTTACTTTTGTGGTGGAGGATTACGCTGGTCTTTATGGGGGATAGGTCTGAGAATATCCTGGATAACTGGTTTAGTTATGGCAAATTTCTTTAACATGTGAATGTCATTGAACTATTTAATTTCTCTGACATAAATGAAACTCAGTTTAGCTGGATACAGGATCCTGGGTTGAATGTTATTCTGTTTTAGTAGATTAAAAGTCGATGACCATCCTTTTTTAGCTTGAAAGGTTTCAGCAGAGAGATCTGCAGTTATTCTAATATTCTTCCCCTTGTGGGTGATGGTTTTCTTTTGTCTGGCTGCTTTCAGAATTTTCTCCTTCATATTAACTTTAGTGAAATTGATTATGATGCGTTTGGAGTTCTGAAACTGTCTGCTATCTGAATTTCAGAATCTCTTGGCATGTCTAGAAAGTTCTCTTTCATAATCTCATGGAGAAGAGACTCTGTGCCTTGTGAAGCCATGTTGTCGCTTTCGGGGATGCATATAAGACGCATATTCATTTTGTTCGAATTATCCCAGAGCTCTCTGAGAGAGTCATCTGTTTTTGCCCTCCATTTCTCTTCTTCTTTGAGAGTTTGGAAGCGTTCGAAATCTTTGTTTTCAATGTCAGTAATTCTTTCTTCTGCTTGCTCCATTCTGTTATTGAGGGATTCTACTGCATTTCTCAGAACTTTGAGGGCTGCAACTTCCTGTCTCAATGTGTCAAAAATCTTTGGTCATTTGGTCTTTGAATTTGTTGAAAACTTGAGATAGCTTTTGGGTTACTTCTTGGAATTCTAATTCGATCTTATTTGCTATCCTGATTCTGAATTCAATTTCTGACATCTCAGCTATTTGTTTGTGCATGGAATCTTGTGCTGTGTCAGCCCCATTGATCCTTGGGGGGGGGGGTGATCTACTCTGATTATTCATGTTGCCAGAGTTTTTCTGTTGATTTCACCTCATGATTGTTTTTCACCATTGTCTCTGGCTGTCCTCAGAGTTGGGGAGGTGTCTCCAAGAGTGGACCTCAGCGGGATCACTCTATTGTTGTTGGATCTTTGTAGGGAGTGACCCTCTGTAGTTCCTTTGGGGTTTCACCAGCCTGGGAGTTCTGGTTGTGGGAGCAGCTCCGGAGTGTGACACACCCAGATCCAGCAATAGGATGGGAGTTGGTGCGCATGGTTCTGGGAGTGCCTGGCACCCAGTGACTTTGGCACAGAGAGCCCAAGGCTCCAGCAGTCTCTAGCCAGGAGAAGGACTCTTTGCAGAGGCAGGGAGGGCTCTGGAGGGCACGTGGCTACCAGAGTCCCTGGCCTGATGAGCGGGCAGTTGTGGAGGCAGGGAGGGTACAGGAGGGAGGGCGTAGGGTTGTGCGGCTCCCACAGTTTCTGGTCTGGGCATGCGGAGGCCCAGCAGGCTCGGGTAGCAGTTCGGGGGTCGTGGCACAGCTCTTATGGAGGTTTGGGTGTTGCCAAGCCCAGGAGTTTGAGGTTGCTATGAGCTGTGACGCCACGGCACTCTATCCAGGGCAACAGCCCGAGGCTCCAGTGTGCCAAATCTAGTCTCACTCTACCCCTGAGGGTTAAGGCTGTAAAGCAGCTCAGTCCCTGCCTTTAGGCTGCTCAGTCACTAGGTTACTAGCTCTTACCTGATCCTTGCTCTACAACTCTGAGGGTGGAGCTTGCTAGGGCAGTTTTCTCACAATGGCTCCCTCCAGCCCACAGCCAAACACTATTAGCTCTGTCCAGCTCAGTGGCTCAATCTGAGGCCCTAGACAATGCCCAAATTTCTCTGCACTCCTGCTCAAGCTCTCCCTAAGTCAGTTCAACTGAGTGCCAAGTCCAAAAACACCGAAACAGTTCACAGGTAAGGCCTTTCTAGTTTGCACTCTCACTGCTGCTTGTACTTATAGCTGCTGGCGGGATTAGATCATTTGAACACACACAACCACTTGACAGTTTCCCACTGTTTTTGTCCTCCTCTTGGGGTCCAGAAGTCCCTTGCTGACTCCCTGTATCCTCAAAAGGATGATCATAGGCAGATCCCACCAGCCAGATATGACTGGATTCCTATCTCCCCAGACTTAGCATGCCCAGTTGCAGGGAAGCTGTTACTTGGACGCCATCTTGCTCCACCTCCCCACCCTTCAGTTCATTTAATCTTTTTTGGTAACTGTGAAAAATAGGTAGCACTCCTTTTTTTAAGAGACAGCTTCTCATTTTGTTGCCCACACTGGAGTGTGGTGGCACAGTTATAGCTCAGTACAACCTTAAACTTCTAGGTTCAAGTCATCCTCCTGCCTCAGTCTCCTTAGTAGCCAGGACTAATTTTGTATAGATGATGTCTTGGTATATTGCTCAGACTTGTCTTGAATTCTTGACATCAAGCAATCCTCCTTCCTCAGTCTTCCAAAGTTCTGGGATTACAGAAGTTAGCCACCTCACCCAGCACAGGACAGCTTTTTTCACGTTTCTTTAAAGAACGAGAGAACTGAACTTTCAAAAGGTAAATTGTTAGCCAGGTACCTCTTTCACTTCTCACACCAAAAGAAATCCGGTAAGAGTAAATTAAGAAATTAAAACATTTCTAATACTAGATTAAAATATGGATGAATATTCATTTGATCTCTGGATGAAGAAAGACTTTATATGTACAAACACACCGAAAGAATTCTCAAAGTGTTAGAGTAATACCTTGAAGAACCAAAGCATGGGAACTTCCCTTCACCAAAAATTGTAAATAAATACAGAAGTCAACCATGGAGGTAGAGATTGAAAGGGGACAAATAGGGTTTTCTGGGGTTCTTAAATGCTGGTAGTACTATGTTTGTTGATCTGGGTCTGGTTACATGGTGGATACACTGAGCTGTATGCTTATTTTATTTTACTTTTTGTATGGAATATATTGAGTATTAAAGCACACTTATTTTATATTCATATATATGTCTATAGTCAATAAAAAATCAAAGGCAAACAAAAAAGTAAAAATATAAATCATGGGTATGACAAATAAATGTGAAATAACAATGAAACTTTAGTAATTATAAATAAGCAGCCAAAGAAAATACAAATGACTAATGAACTCAGGAACTTTTTTTTTTTTTTTTTTTGAGACAGAGTCTAACTATGTCACCCTCAGTAGAGTGCGTGACATCACAGCTCACAGCAACGTCAAGGTCTTGGGCGTAAGAGATTCTCTTGCCTCAGCCTCCAGTTCCTCCTGGAACTACTAGGCACCTGCTCAACGCCCGGCCAGTTTTTGCTGCAGTTGTCATTGTTGTTTAGCTAGCGCAGGCCAGGTTCGAACCCGCCACCCTCTTTGTATGTGGCTGGCTTGAGCTATGGGCTCCAAGCCCACAGGAACATTTTTAAAAAGCAATGCATGCATATGATAAAAAACTCAGTAATATAGAATGACATAGAACGAAAATCAAGTTTACCTTAGTCTTCCTTGACTCAGTCTTGTTACTCTAGAGGAATCACTATAAACAAGTTCTTCATCCTTCCAGAAATAATGGCATTATATTATGGTAATGTTCATATTAATATCCTTTCTGAAAATGTCTATGCATAAACATGCACATGTATTTAAACCAAATGGAAGGACACTACATTTCATATTCAGTTACTTTTTTTCTTTTACTGAACAGTGGCTTCTGAAGATCTTTGCTTATTAGCACATGAAATTCTACCTCATTCTCATTCAAGGCTTCACATGATTCACGATGTGCATTAGGCTTCATGCATTAGCATCGTGAGTTAGTTAACCATTTCCCTATTAATGCACATGCAGGCTGGTTCTTGTTTTAGTTTTGGGAGTTTGTGTGTGATTACAAGCAATGTTGCAATTAAAATTTCTACATTTATCTTTGAGCATTCATTTAAACAATTATCAGAAACATTCTTAGAAACTGAATTGCTCAGTCAAGGGGATACCTAACTGTGCATGCACACACACCCCTTTTACATTTTGCAAAATATGTATGTATATTTCCAAATTGCTTTCCAAGTATTTGTTTTTGCTCCAACATTTAGTGTTAGCTCTCTCTTAGCATGTACGCTCTCTCTTTTCATCCCTTCACCAACACTACTAGTATCAACTACTATTGATAATAGTATTATCAATCCTATTAATCTTTAACAACCTAATAGGTTAAAAATGGTTTCATTTGCATTTTTGTTATTATATATGAGGGTGAGCATTTATGAAAAAAGACTTATGCTCAGAACCTGGGCAGAATGAGGGATGTGTCCACGCTGGGGTAGGGTGAGGGGAAAAGAAGGCAGAAGATGGGATGGAACCAGAGTGGAGAAGTTGTTGACATATGGATTGTATTTAAAGCCACAGCAATGGACTGGGCGTGGTGGCTCATGCCTGTAATCCTAACACTCTAGGAGCCTGAGGTGGGTGGGTTGCTTAAGCTCAGGAGTTGGAGACCAAGAGTGAGCTCAGTTTCTACTAAAAACAGAAAAACTATCAGGCATGACGGCGCACACTTGTAGTCCCAGCTACTGGGAAGGCTGTGGTAAAAGGATCACTTGAGCCCAGGGGTCTGAGGTTGCTGTGAGCCATGGTGAGTTCACGGCATTCTACTCAGGGCGACAGAATGATGCAAACTCCACCCAGGGTGACAGTGGAACGCTGTCTTGGGGGCGGGGGGAATATAAAGCCCCAGCAATGGAAGACAGGACCACATCAAGAGAAAGAAGAGAGAAAGGCCTGAGGATGGAGCCCATTTCTGCCACTAGTTCTAACTTAACCATGGTCTCTTTGAAATCACGATATCCATTTCTTCTTTTATCCTCAAAAAATTCTCCCAAATCACCCAAGCTTTTGACAAATGACTTGCCAGTAATGCTATGGGGGGGTCATTTCATAGGTTTGACCTTTGCTCCTAGGAATTGCTAACCTTCTTCCTTTCATGTCCCTAAGAGATTTGATTCTATTTGTAAAGAAATTTCAAGAACATGAATTTCTGGCCCTCACTAGCTGACCTCTTGGAAAGGCCCTCACTTCTCCCCTTGTACTACATGTCTGCCTCCCTTTGGATTTTCCCAGCCTCTCAGAGCAGCGCTGCTGGCTGAGAACTGAAGCTGGTGGATATTCTCATCAGTTCCACAGCTGGTTGCCAGAGGACTGCTCTAATTTGGTCTCTGGCTCCAGCTCACCGTCCTCTGACCTGCTTGGATCTAGTTGGGACCCCAATTTCCTTGATTCTCCACTGGCCATCACGCTCACTCTGGCTCTGAGTGGAACTTCCTTAATCTGCTTCTCGTCCTCTTCCTAGTATGGAAGGGTCCATTTCTGCAGATGTGTTGCAGATGTGAATATTTTCTGCACGTTCCTGAGGCTGACCCCGGCTCCAGATGCAGTAAGCCTGTAGGCGCTGCTCCTCTGTGACCAGCCCTTGGCCCCTTTTCTCCTCCTATTTGGAACTCCAGCTCTTTCTCTCCCACCTTGCTCCTTAGGCTTTGCTGGGGCTGGCTCAACTTATTTATTTATTTATATTTTATTTATTACAGAGATGAGATTTTGCTATGTTGCCCTGGCTCCATTCTTTTAAATCCTGCAGCTTTAACTCTGCTAAGGACTCTGCCGTTATGTTTCTTGGTGATTAAATACTTTTCATTAATTTAGTCCCTTAAGGGTGAAGTGTCTGAGGAGATTGGGAGGGGAGGTCATTAGGAGAGGAGAAGAGAAAGTGGAAGAGAATTAACATTAATTAACTAAGCACAGATTCTGCGCCAGACAGCTTGCTAATGTGCTTTACGTGTTATCTCTTAAATCCCCCAAACTTTGAGAATGGCTTATTTTACCTCATTTTACAGATTGGGAAAGGAAAGATCAGAGAGGTGAAATTATTTGACATTAATCATTCAATAGGAAGGGTTGAAATTCGTCTACATACGAATCTAAAGGCTGTTCTCTGTATTTACTGGGTGAGGAAGCGTCATCTTTATTAGGCTCAACCACGTTTCCATTATGGCAGCCTAAAATTTCAATGGGTGCTTTTATTTGTTTTGTTTGTGTCTGTAACCACATCAGATTATAAAACTTATAGATTTTGTGAAGTTAATGAAAAACACTTTTATATGAATGGGATCCTACTGAAGGTTAAATAAGCTTTAATCCTATTGCAGTTATTGTCAGCAAACACTACAGGTATTTTTCACATTGGTGGTGGTATAGCTCTCGTACACGTCCTATTGAAAGCACGTGTGGTGAGAATAAGATGGAGTCAGCCCCGCTGGGGCTGAGACGACACAGCTGGTCTGGTGTCGACTTAGATCCTGGGTGACCTTCACCTCATGTCTCCCAATCTTGCTGTTTTATAAATTTAGCTTTATTCTAAAAGTGTATATCTTGAGTAGTTTAGGGCAATTGATTTAGGAGATTTAACTTTTGAATTGTTTTGGGTCATGGGTTATGCCGATCATTGTTGTTTAAGATAAAAGATTAATATGATTTTGACTTTGAACGTTTATGTCTAAAACTGATTTTGGAAATAGAAAATAAGAACAGTCTAGAGAGGCTATGCTCACTGTTTTTCAGAACTGCTGGCCTTCTGACAAAGTTTAGTGGACCTATTACCATGCCTGCATATTGGTTGACGATGACAGGAGGCCAGACCCTCTTCCTCCGGTGACACTATACAGAACCTTATTTGGATTTTCCATTTATCTGCATTGTGACCATTTCATTGGTTCATATCCTTATAATTTCTTGAATTGGGAACTTTTTTTTACAAAAATATCATGAGTTTTGTTTTTTGTATGGCGGAAAAACATAGCCCCTGTCTCAGGTTGCCTGCTCTTGCAGTTTCAGTCTTACCCGTCATAGGGAAGGAAGCTCCATTTTATGCCGAGATTGGAATTTGGGGATTATAATTGTAACTGAGAAGTGTCAGAAGTTGGGTGAGATGATGTAACAAGGAATTTTATAACTCAAAGCAAAATTAATTTTAAATTTATGAGTTTTGGATCAAACTTTTAACGTGCAATAATTGAGATGTTGGTCCCAGAAAAATTAAAAGAACATGATATTTTAATAAGGTAGCCTTTTAATAGCCCTAGACTTTGGATGCAAAAAATCACGTATTTAGTCAAAAGCTTCTGTTCTCCTTTAGCATAAGTTGTTTAATTAAATTCTTGTTTAATGGGGACTGCTACCATTTTGAAATAGTAGTTTTTACTAGGTGAATTATGTAAAGAAAAAAAATAGAATTTAAAATTATAACTTTAACTTTCTAAAAGATTTTAAATGTAGCCATTTAAAAAATCGAACCACTGCTGAATTTTAGAAAGTACAAAATATACCATTATCTTTTAGAGGAATAGAGATGTTAAGTAGGTGAATTAAACCTTTAAAAGTAAAACATACGTGAAGCTCAAAGCTTAATTTATAAGATTGTGCATCTATAGCAGTGGGTGATTTATAATTTATGCCTTATTGTCAAAGAAATATGATTAAGAAATGCTTTTCCTGTTTCATCATGTTTATGTAAAATTGCTCTAAAACAAAATTGCTTTGACAAGGATTAACAGGATTTTTTGATGTAATCTACTAAATTAAATGAAGAGAAATATATGCATAGTTTTTTTCTGAGATTATTAAATCTGAGCTTTAGGGAAAGGAATGAGATTGGAAAGGAAGGAGAGTAGAGAGAAAATAGGAAAGGGGAGGGAGGGAGGGAAAAGGATGGAAAGAAGGTAGTAAAGAAAGAAGGAAGGAAAAAGGAAAATTAAAGAAGAAAAATAAGGAAGAAGAAAAGGGGAAGGAAAAGAAAGAAGGAGGAATGAAGGGAGAGATATAGGGCAAAGAGAGAGGTAGAGAGGAGATTTGAAGACAATTTTATATTGGTGGAAATTAGTGTTGCTGTCAACAAATAGGATTTATGTGGACATGTGATATTGTTATTTTTCATTATACTGGCGTCTGATTACCTATGCTAAGTTAATTAGAGTCTTTTTTCTAGTGATTTTGGCCAAGTGTTCAGGCTAATGCACCACTAAATTTGAACCACCGCTCCTGTATTGAATAAAGAATTGAATTGGCAAAGGCGTTTTAGCCTCTAATAAGACCTCTTCAGATTAGGATTGAGAAAAATTGGCCAATCTGGACAAGATGATAATAGCATTGTTCAAGATTCATTTTTAACTACACATTACCTTGGAGATTTCATTATCTGAAAAGTGAATGGGCAGTTTTCGTGGAAACAGTATATATTTAAATGGGAAATAATTACTAGGATGCATTTAATTTTTGTTGTTGTTAAGGTCAAAGTCCTTAATAAAAAATTATATACATTTTTAACTCAGACTACATCTATACAGAGAGCATTTGAATGGCTCCAGTATTTTTCTGATATTGACTTTTGTTGAATAAATTCAGCTGCAATCTGATGACAAAGGAACTCATCTAGCCATGCCCTAGAAGAATTTTGGAAACAATGTGTAGAGAAAAGTATTGTTTAAACTAAAAACAAAGCAGAATGTTCATGGTTTTATTCTATTGTCATGAACCTAGCAGAAAGTGGGTGTTACAAAAAGTTACCCCTAGTCAATAAATGAGAAAAGTTATAGACAATTTAGTTAATTGGTCTAAGGTCATTTAGTAAATGTGATATTTCTAACATAAATCCACACCTCTTAGAAATAATGTTTCTTTTTTATTTTCTATTTTATCTGACCCTCCCTACTTTTTACACATCTCCTCATTTTTCTATTAAAATTATTTTAAAAATACTGTTTATTTCTGTGGTCATCCAACAGATTTTACAAGTTGGGTGACAGTCACCTTAGAATAAGAAGATTGATTATTCTAATCTTCTCCTTTATCAAACAACTATCCAGCCCTTCTTGTGTCATCAGTTTATTTCTGCACAACCTTAAGAAACACCATATCAAAGTGTTCTATCTTTCTATATATAAAAGTTGTATGTTGCATTCTGTACAAAATAATGTTGTAATCTGTTTGACTGAAGATATTTGCAAATTTTGTACTTTAATTATCTTTGAACAAATGTACATGTCTCCAGTAGACAGCACATGATCCTGTAGATTAGTGTTTCACATTTATATATAGTGTTTCTTTATCTAAGAAAAAGGAGTCAAATCCACTATTATTTTCACTGAAAGGTGTAAAGGTTTGTCAATATCAGTAATATGACTTATTTTATATTCTCTAGTCATGACAAAAATAATCTCCCCCTTAAATAAAAAGGTCACAGAGTTGCAAACACACATAGGAAAAAATCCCATTTTCTAAGTCTCCTAATAACCTTTTAAGGAAAATGATACCATATACTTTTTTGCTTTAAGATAAATATAAGCTACACTAAGTCACATATTTCAAAGTCTATGAATGGAAATGAATACCTTATTACATTTCAATTCAATTCACTATAAAATTTTCTGTCAAAATCTTATTAAGCAAAACTGATCCAGGGGGTATTTACATGAATTCTGATGAAAGCTGGTATGCTATGTTTTCAGTAAAATACCAGTGGGATTCTGATAAGAAAGTTTAAGTTTGTCATTGTTTCCAAGTAGAGAATTCTATTTGCAAATTTCCTTGCTTGAGTTTGGTTAGGTTCTGTTATATGAAATGATTTTTATTTTTATAAAAATACCTAAAATCTGGGTTCTTCCCTGTTTTATAAGAAAGCAATGTAAGTAATTAGATTTTTTTAAATTTTTTGAAAGTTGTATTATATATTAATTATACCCTAAGTTTTAGTATTTGTCTTGGGCTTTATATTTTATCATAACCTTTGGTCCTTAAAAAGTAAGAATGAAGTTACATTATGTCATAATGTACATTCTTACTATTACCATTAATGTTGGGATAATGGTAGCTAATGTTAATGTTAGGTCTATGGTTTCTTTTTCTTTCTTTCCTTCATTCAACAAATGGTCTTTGAAAATCGTGTTATAAAGCACTCCAAAGACAGGTAGGGGATTATTAAGAATAGAAGTTGAAAACAGACAGTGGAATAAGAGTTTGAATTTAAATTGGATTTTGTTATCTATGATAATGAATAATTACAAATAAGACAAGGCATTGATCATACATCACTTTTAGCAAAAGTGCTCATTTGTTCACATTTTTCTGTATAAGATTACTTAATATTAAAGTTATATATGTAGTTAACATGTATAACTTATTTTTAATAGTCTATAATTAAAATAAACCTACTAATGTTTTCTCCTTCAAATGCCTACTCCAAAGACTCCTAAGTTACAGTGTTATACAGATTCTTTAGAAATATATTGACTGCCTTTAACGGATTTTGATTAGAAGACCAAGTTTTCATTCATCTGTTGTTAATGTTTATTGGACGTTTGCCAGTGAAAGGCATCAGTATCTGCACTTGGGGAAAAATAATAAGAAGGGGTTGGCTTCAACTTTAGAATGTATGCTTCACAAGAAAAACATAAAAGGCATGGAGTAAAAAAAAAAAAAAGCATGGAGTAGTCATTGCCACATAAGAAAAAAATGCTATGGTGGTTTCAATCATATACATAGTTGAATAAATGAATGTATTAATTAATCCCTGATTATTTTTTTCCTCTAAATATGTGTCTGCCTTTCTTACATAGATGAAAATTAAACTGTGTTTTTCTTTCTGGGTACCTTGTTGACTTTATTCAATATCCTGAGAGTGGAAATTGATTTTTGCATATATTTCAATGTTTTTAAATCACTTAAACTAAGTTAATTGATCCGTAATTTCCAAAGTAGCCATGGCTACATTGTTTTTGAAAGTGAAAGCAGTAGGTTTGACTGTATTCTTGTGATGCTTTTAGAATTTACTAAAAAATGATACCAGAATTTCTAGAATTATTTGAGTCAAAATCTTACTAGATTTATGAAAGCAACTTTGAATATAATTTTAGTAATTCCTAAATGTTTTCAGAGTCCCTTATCTTTATATGTTATATTCTTTATAAATAAGTGTCATCATATTCAAGAATTAGATATCTCCTGTGGTTCATTCAAGGAAAGAATGTATATAATATTATTTACCCCAGGAGTACAAATGCTTTGACTTACCTAACATATTCTCCCATCAATTATGGAAGCAGAGTAAACTTTATAATGACAGGTGTAACCCCTCCCCCATGCCAATTTACTCTATGTTCAACTTTAGGTTTATTTTAAACCTTTGAAATAGAAATAAGGAAAACAAACTTCATGAAAAAGGTTTGTGGTAAAATCATATACATAAATTGAGTTGATTGTATATGAGAAAAAAAATGATCATTTACACTTAACTCCTTCATGCTTTTTTTCCTTAAGTCTAAAAGAACTAGATTGTGGTAAGAAGGGAAATAATCTGTAGCAACTTCATTGGAAGTAAGCTTTTCTGTCATGTCATATTGTATGACAATCATTAAAAGCTTTCACAGGTAGAACCATAAGTATCCTTTGAAGAAATTCAATATAAAAAAAAAAAATCAGCCTGTCACTTTACCACACTTACTCAAGTGCAATTTTATTTTTTTAAATTCTATAATAGGTGTTAGGCACTGGCAGAGGACAGTTATTGGGGGCAGATAACAGTAATTGGCTAGAATGCAAGCAGGCAAGAAGTTACAAATAATGAGATTTTACAGTAATATTGCTTTCTAAATAGAAAGAAGAATAGATTTTATTTTTAGCATTAGGAAACTTTTTACATGAGAACTATGCAACCATTTCAAGGTGTGAATTCCAATCAGATCCAATTATGAAGTAACCACATCAATGACTTAGGGTTCCTTCACACTCCTTAAAGTTGATTAATAATGATTACAAATACAGAGTTGACTAGTTTGTCAGAACATTGAAGCCTTTGAGATCTATCTCTGCCTTCTCTGTGAAGTTTAACTCCAAATATGTATTGGTGTTTTAATCAATGACTCACTGCTAAATTATTTTGTCCTTGATATATTTTCTTCTATAGCTATTTCTGTTGTCTTGAACTTTCTTTTAAAACATTTATTGTGCTGGGCAGTGCCTGTGGCTAAGTGGATAGGGCACAGGCCCCATATACTGAGGGTGGTGGGTTCGAACCCAGCCCTGGCAAAACTGCAACAACAAAAAAAAATAGCCAGGTGTTCTAGCGGGTGCCTGTACTAGAAACTACTTGGGAGGCTGATGCAAGAGAATCACCTAAGCCCAGGAATTGGAGGTTGCTGTGAGCTGTGACGCTACAGCACTCTACCGAGGGCAATAAAGTGAGACTCTGTCTCTAAAAAAATAAAATAAAATAATAAAATAAAACATTTATTGTGACTGGGTGCAGTGGCTTACACCTATAATCCTAACACTTTTGGAAGCTGAGGCAAGTGTATTCCCTGAGCTCAGGAGTTCAAGACCAGCTGGAGTAAGAACAAGACCCTGTCTCTACTAAAAATAGAAAAAATTAGCCAGGAATTGTGGAGTGCACTTGTAGTCAGCTACTCGGAAGCTGAGACAAGAGGATAGCTTGAGCCCAAGAGTTTGAGATTGCTGTGTGAGCTGTGATACTATAGCACTCTATGCAGGGCAATAGAGTGAGACACTCTCTCAAAAGAAAAAAATTATTGTCATTTGAATTTTTATATTTTTATGTTTTAGCCCCTGAAATTAAGTTTCTCCAAATACAGGCATAATATTCTTTTTGCCATAATAGCTAAGGACATATTAGATGTTTTGTAAATATTTTTGATTTACTTCATCTTCGTAGATGACTAGTTTTACTTGACATTTGGAAGTTAACAATCTGTTATAGAGCTATATTCATATTTATGTTTATTTCAACTATTAAATGTAGGATGATTTATGTCTGGGTTTGGCTAGTGATAAAAAAAGACTACTGAGAATTAAATGCATCACATCAAGTAAAAACAATTATAATTTTAGACACTAAGAATTTTGGAAATTAAGTAACTCTTTCCAAGTAATACGGTTAAGACTGTGTTTGGCTGCATATAACAAAATCTTCACTGTAGTTACTTATTCAGGTAGGAGTTTGTCTCCTCACAGAGGAGGACCTCCAGAATTATGCGTCCCAGGATTGGTGCAGCAGAGAGGAGACCATATGTCCCATCTCTCTTCTCCAATTCCAGTCATTCTCAACATGTAGCTTTCTTTCCTGTGATCTCAAGATAGATACTGTACCTTCAGGCACTATGCCTGTGTGTGTGTGTGTGTTTTAATTTCAAAAGGTTAAGGAGGTACAAATTTTTTTATTACTTGGATACCTCTTATTTAATGTAATGCATAAGTAGGGGAACTTAGTGTGCCTGTCCACCTGAAGGGTGTTCATTGTACACGAAGGGTACATTTTTGCTCCTCCTTCTGGCCTCCCCTCTTTCATTTCCAAAGTCCATCATATCTCTTTGTGCCAGAGTGTGCACATTGATTAGCTCCCAACTATTAGAACTGTGGTGTTTATTTTCCATTCCTAGAGTACTTCACTTGGGATAATGGTCTCCAATTCCATCCATGTTGCTGTAAAAGACATTATTTTATTTGCTTTTATGGCTCAGTAGTACTTCACAGGGAGTGTGTGTATGTGTGTGTGTGTGTGTGTGTGTGTGTGTCTGTCTGTCTGTCTGTGTACACCATGTTTTCTTAATCCACTCATGAATTGATAGTTAAGTTGATTCCACATCTTTGCAATTGTGAATCATGCTGTACTAAACATTCCAGTGCAGGTGCCTTTTTGGTAAAATGACATATTTTCCTTCTGGTGGATAGCCCATAGTGGGAATGTTGGGTCGAATGGCAGGTGTAGTTTTAGTTCTATAGGGAATCACCATACTGTTTTCCATAGAGGTTATACTAATTTCCAGTCCTACCAGCGGTGTAGAAGCATTCCTTTCTCTCTGCATCTGCACCACATCTATTGTTTTTAGACTTTATAATGACAGCCATTCTGCCAGGGGTAAGGTGGTATATCAGTGTGGTTTTAATTTGCATGTTCCTGATGATTAGTCGAGGATTTTTTCATATGTTTTGAAAAACTTCTATTCATGTCTTTTGCCCACTTTTTCATATGTTTTGAAAAACTTCTATTCATGTCTTTTGCCCACTTTTTGATGGAGTTGTTGTTTGAGGGTGTTTTTTTTTTGTTTGTTTGTTTGTTTTTTGCTGATGTATTTGAGTTCTTTGTAGATGCTAGATATTAGCCCTTTATTGGACGTATAGTATTGAGAATAGTTTCTCCAATTCTATAGGTTATCTATTCACTCTGTTGATTTTGCTATGCAGAAGCTTTTTAATTTAATTAAGCCCCATGTATTTAGTTTTGTAGTTGCTATATTTGCCTTTGGGGTCTTGTCATAAATTGTAAGCCTAGCCTGATGTGTATGACTTCTTCCTACATTTTATTCTAGACTTGTTATGGTTTCATGTGTTACATTTAAGTCTTTTATCCATCTTGAATTAATTTTTGTATAGGATGAGAGAGAGGATCCTGTTTCAATCTTTATCATGGAAGCAGGGCGAATAGGAAAAATAAAAGAAAACAAAAGCTTTTCTGGCAGCCTCACACAGAAAAGGTCAGCTTACACTGCAGTGACCAGAAATGTGACACATGACCACTTGTAACTTTAAGGGATCCTGGGAGAATTGAGGATTTTAACTGAGTAGGTGTGTTTCTTTACTTTAAATTTGGAATGTGAAAACTGGTGAATTAATTCTAAAATGTTGCTGGTTGAACAAAATTTGGATACTGTTCATTAAGAAGAGATGAATGAATATTGGATAGGCAGCTGGCCATGTTTGCCAGGATACACCTAGCTAATGCATTTTTCTCCTTAATACTTATGTGGTTTTATCTTAGGTAAATATAATGTGATTGTTTTCCTATCTTCTTAGTTCTCTCTTCACAGAGATGGCATGGAGGTGTAAGAGAATAATGCTGGTATTAATGATTAATGACAGACATGAATTATTTTAACTTATAATCATACCATAAAAGGACTACTAAAAACAGTGTAAATTAGAAAATTGAAATAGATTCTGTGTGTATTTTCTATTCTTAGAACAACTTCCTAGTTAACGACATGTTTTGTCTATAATTCTCTGAATCTACATCATTCAATATGGTAGCACTAGTCACCTGTGGCTGTTTAAATTTAAATCAATTAAAATTTGAAAATTGGTTTTTCACTCACACAGGACACATTTGAAATACTCCGTAGCTGCAGGTAGCTCGTGGCTACTGTATTGGAGAGCACAGATGTAGAACATTGACATCATGGCAGAAAATACCACAGAACACTCTTCTTCCAAATAGCTATAACACATATGTTCTTGGTTTAAATTTATTTCAGGTATCAAAAGACTAAAATTGAAGAAAAATTCTATTATTCATCTCTGTCTTTCTGCATCTGAATGTTTTTAAATTGGAAAAAGAGAAAGCAGCCATTTTTGTAAATGTTTAACTAGCCTGACAAAAATTCTGAAAAGGTCCACTAGCATCAGTATACATGGAATTAGCTCATCAGTTTTCATACCCTGAATTATTAAGACCTAAACACACCCATTGAGTTCAAGGGAAAATAAAGACTAAGCAATAAAAAAGATTACCAGTGCCCCCATGGTAATCAAACAAGATAACAAGTAATATGCCCCAATTAGAATAAAGTGTTTCAAAGATCAAGTTTCGATTCTTTGTTCATGTTGCTCTTTCAGTAAAAATTTTAAAGCCCCTGGAGATGGGCTTCCCTGACTCCTACCATAAGCCCCTGGTATTTACTCGGCCATCTGTGGTCTCCTGGTAGCAGCACTACTCCATGGCCCTAGCTCCTAGATACTTTTTTCTCCTTCCCCACCACTTATTTTAACAAGAATAATCACTCTTGCCTCTTACAATCTTTATATTTTTGTGCTGTAAAACAATGGAAAATAATGAATGTTAGGATTTTCACTAGATTTCTGTTATACAGGATGAATAATTCTTACAGATCTACTGTATGACATAGGGCTTATCAATGTTGTATTATA
Source organism: Loris lydekkerianus (assembly GCA_963574355.1). Taxonomy (NCBI): domain Eukaryota; kingdom Metazoa; phylum Chordata; class Mammalia; order Primates; family Lorisidae; genus Loris; species Loris lydekkerianus. The sequence goes on along the minus strand of CAUYPK010072580.1, from coordinate 1,637 downwards.
TGTGAAAAATGTACTGAAAAGGTAGATCTTATGTTAATTGTTCTCATCATATACATAAGAAGAAGAATAAAGAGGCTGGAAGAAAATTTTGGATGTGATGCATAGGCTTATGGCATAGATTGTGGACATGGTTTCATAGGGGTATACAGTACTGTATTGCTTAGCGATGGGGATATCTTCTGAGAAATGGATTGCTAGGCAATATTGTTGTGTGAATATCCTAGAGTGTAATTACACAAACTTAGATGGCATAGCCTACTACATACCTAGGGTATATTGTGTAGCCTGTTGTTCCCATGATAATACCTGCAGAGCATGTTAGTGTACTGAATACTGTAAGCAATTATAACAGGATGGAAAGTATTTATGTATCTGCACATATCTAGAAAAGGTACAGTAAAAATACAGCATTATAATCTTATCAGACCGCTGTTGTTGTGTATGTAGTTGAATGTTGACTCAGACATAATTGTGAAATGTATGACTCTACTTATCTCCAAACTCTTAAAATTGTGTACATTAAATATGTACAGCTTTTGTTTGTCAGTTATACCTCAATAAAGTAGCTTTTACAAAAGAGATTTTGACTAGGAAATATACCACATACATATTGTTCCTAAGTGATAGATGATCTTCATATCCCAAGCTCTTCTACAGAACACTAGATTCATCAGGTGTTCCTGAATAGTCCTTGTGAAAAGGCTAAATAAGCTGAAACATATACATAGACTTTGCCTATCCTAGCGATGTACAGTGTACATCTCCATAGTAAGATCACTAAAAAGTCTTATAGGAAATTAGCATTATTTAGCTCAGTATTTCTCAGTACCGTGGAAACATTTTGTGCAGAACATCTTGACAATTGAGTGAATGTTATCTTAGTCAAATGGGCATGTCTCTGTAAGTCACTTGTTTTCTTTGTGTATGTTTTTACAAAATTAATCTTTTAGAAATCTTTCCTCTTACTCCTATGTGTATAATTTGTGGAATTGTTATCAATATACATTTGTGCCTCTCACCATAATGTGCCTCACAGGAACCAAGTAGCTAGGCTTCCTCTAGAATAAGTGTCTGAGGGAAAGAATTTAACATGGCAGTCTACAAAATCATTTTCACTACAAAAATATATCATATGTAGTAATCATTATTTAGAATATTGATTATTAAAATCTTCATGAAATCTCTAGAACTACAATATGGGGCAGTGTTCAAGGCATTGAAATACCTGGATGTGTTTTATTTTAAAAAGTATATTTAATTTTCCGTGTCTTTATGTCTTCTATGTATCTCCTGTGGGCAACTTATAAACCAACAGTTTCTTTTAACTATATGTGTGGGAGTAAAGGGGTTAATTTGCTGACTTTTATTGGGAATACAGATATATTTAACCTAATTTCATTTATTTTATTTATTTTTTAAATTAAATCATAAACGTATAGATCATGTATGCATTAATGCATGTACGGGGTACAATGTGCTGATTTCATATAGAATTAGGAGCATTTACATCACACTGGTTAATATAAACGCATTTTAGAACTTGACTATATAAAGTCTAAAAGTTAGAAATCGCTCGGCTTTTCACATTCTGCTTGAAATAGCTTTGTGTCTTCCTTTCATTCAATGTCCAGTTGCAG
>CAUYPK010072576.1:0-55201 GCA_963574355.1 Loris lydekkerianus | reverse complement strand
GAATCACACCTACGGGGCATCTCACAAGGGCAAGGGTGAAACTCAGCAAATGTGAAATGTAAATGTCATGCCACGGTGACTGGGAAAATGCCAGGAAGGCTATGTTGAATATTGGGATGAAAATGTGTCAAATGGTTTATGGAGCTAGTATATGATGCCCCATGATCATATCAATGTACACAGCTATGATTTAATAAAAAAAAAAAAAAAAAAGGAAAAAAAAAAAAAAAGAAAATTAGTAAACTGTAAGGACTATGCTCGTGATTTAGTTGTGTCGTCCCCCACCTGACTGTCACTGCTACTGCATGATGCTGGTTGGTGAGAGTTTGTGACAATGGTGCACTGTGTTATATTTGAAGTGGAATTTGTGTGTAGTTGCACAGTTCAACAGTAGTTTTTTAATTCTGTCTTTTTAACAGCTGATCACATGAAAGAAAACCAAAAGATCATTAAAGGAATAAAAGGTTTTTAATGAGGATTGAGAATTGCAATATTGTCTTTTTTCTGCTAAAGATAAGATGATTTGCTTGCTTTGTGGTCTGCAATATCAACATTAAAGGAATTTAATGCTCATCAGCATTGTAACACTTACAAGGACCAAAAATATCTTGAATTAGAAGGAGAGGTGTAAAGGGTTGTATTGAAGAAATTAAAAGATGAAAAGCAAAGACAATTCTTTCAAGCAGCAATAAGATCTGGAAACACTATCACTGTAGCAGCTTATAAAGTAGCTTTTACACTTGGGGACAAGGAGAAGCCATTCAGTGATGGAGAAACTGGAGAAGAGTAATTGATTGGCAATATGAATTAGGCTTCAATGTAACCAAACAACTAAGCAAATTTCAATTGCTTTGGATAAATTAACCAATAATGCTGACTCAGCACAGGCTTTATACTTCATTCCCGTCATAACAGAAGATTTTCCTTGCTACAAAGAGTTACTCACTTTGGACACCATTGTGAACAGAACATAGGAATAGGTATCTTCAACAACTTTTAAGATAAATGTGAAATTGGACTGAATTTGTAAATGTAGTGAGTATACGTACAGACAGACAGTGTAACTTCCATGACAGAAAAACATGAAGAGTTTATTGCACAGATAAAAAAAAAAATAATATTAATAGATCCAGATGCTTTCTTTTCTTTCTTTCTTTCTTTCTTTCTTTCTTTCTTTCTTTCTTTCTTTCTTTCTTTCTTTCTTTCTTTTTGTCTTTTGAGTCTCAGTCTCTTGTCCTGGGTAGAGTGCCAGAGTGCTGTGATGTCATAGCTCACAGCAACCTCAAATTCCTGGGCTCAAGCTATCCTCTCGCCTCAGCCTCCCAAGTGGCTGGGACTATAGGTACCCGCCTTCCACAACACCTGGCTAGTTTTTTCTATTTTTAAGTAGAGATAAAGTCTTGCTCTTGCTCAGGCTGGTCCCAAACTCCTGATCCACCCAATCCACATGCCTATTGTACATATATCTTGCACCAACAAAATCTCTGTGCTAAAGTTACTATTTTAAGTGACACTTTGCAATAAGTTATAAATACTGTTAACTGAATTCATGTAAATGCAACATGGCAGCTTCAGTTTCATAACATGTTAAACTTGAATGATAAAGCGTTCACTGTGGATTTGCCATATAATTCTAAAGTGTGCTGACTATGGCACAGACAAGTGTTAGCCAAGATTTTATCTGTGTGAAAACAGGAAATTGAATTTTATGAAGAATAGAATCAGCAGTGTGAATTGTTGAAAGAAGATTTCTATAGGAATGCAGCATTTCTGTGTGATATCATGTCAAATCAAAACAAATACTTCTTTGCAAGGTAAAACTTAGTCTATATATGATGTGGCCAAAAAAATCCAAGAATTTCAAAGTTATCTTTTTTCAAAACACTTCTTCTTCAAAAGGAAATTTTGAGGGACATTCCCCCAGTTAGTGAAGAATCATGACTTCACACTCAAATTAGCATTGAGGCCTCACACAGTGTGGGTAAGATGCGTCAATTAGGCTTTTTCCCCTGAAGCCCACGAGGTGCCCAATTGTTCTGAGAAACTATGATTAAGCCGGCAGGTGCCATGTATTCCTAAGTAAGGGTCATTCGTGTTTAATTTGGAGCCACTGTTGTTCTGGCTACTCTATAAGGCCACAGGCTTTCCACCTGTGTGGAAAAGAAGCTTCCTGTGCTGCTCACCTGCTCCTACAAGCTGCATGAGGCGGATGGCCCCACACCTGCTCACTGGCCACGAAGAACTGAGTAGAGAACGTGTCAAAGCTACCTTCAGCTCCTCATTTCTTTTTCAGTTTGTCCAAATCCAGTGCCAGCCTTTTCCGCCTTGACAATTGCACTACACCCAGGCATGCAAAGAACTACAGATGGAACTGACATGCTCTCAGGAGATTTGATGCTAAGAAAGATCCAAATGAAATATGGAAAAATGCTGCAGACTATCCACATCTTTGGTCACATGCTGAGAAATGCCTTCTTGCTTTTCAACTGCTTATTGCCGCGACCTTACCTTCTCCTACCTAACCCAACTCAAGAGGCCCTTAAAGTCCCAAATGACTGACACCAACGTAGAGGATCAACTACGTCCATGCTGCAACCAGATAACCTAACGCTTCCCAACAAAAAAGAGACACAAAGTTATCGAAAGATTAGTTAACTTTAAAATTAATAATAGTTTTCATTTTTTGAAATTACTACATACATAGTACTTAGATTTTTACAAAATAATGTACGTTTCAAAGTATATCTAATTGCAGTTTCTTAGAATGTGGCCTGGGTGGATTACAGCCAAACTAATGTGATCTTCCAACATGAAAAATTCCCCACCCCTGTCTATCCTCTCAGGATTCTCCTTCAGACTTTTTTTACTGCTGGAAGAATGAGATTTAGGCCTAAAAAGAAGAGTCTCACGTCATTCTAGAAATATCTTCCGGTTTTTCTGCGGGCTACTTTTTTAGTCTGATTACCAAATGCTTCCTTTATAGCTAACTGTAAAGATCAAGAGAGCCACCTGCCCCTTGGGCTGTGACCTAGGCTGACTTTCATGCACATTTTAGGCCATGTGGATTGCATCAACACACGGCTGAGCTTTGGTGAGACTTGGTTTCACGAGTTTGGTTCAGAACTGAAGGAAAAAACAACCCCCAAACTGTGTAAGCAAAATGGTCATATTAAGGAAGATCCAGGAACCACTCGAAGCTTCTAATCAATTTACTTAGTGGGGATCAGGTAAAAGACTTGTTGTCTGCACCTTCACAGTGTTATCAGCGATGAAAATTGTTAGAACTTGCCTTAAAAAAATCAAGTACTGTATTTTAACAGTTCTGAATGTCTTCCTTGTGAAATCAGCAGTGGATGAAAACACAGTTGTCTGTATCATTACGTGGTGAGTAAATCTAGATTGATCAGGACAAATGTCCTGGACGCAGAGTCTAAGGTCATGGGCTTGACCTTTAGTTCTATTTACCTGTGTGTAACCTTGAGCAAAATCACTAAATTGTTAAAATATTAATTGTTTTAGCAGTATTCATATAAAAAATAGGTACCTCCATCACATATAGAAGGATCAAAACCAGTAACATGTTTGTCCCTTTGTAATCTTTAAAGCTTAACTCAGTGTGACATGTTATTGCTCTGGTTGGTACAGACAGCACCAGGAAAGAACAAATACAGGGAAAAAAAGTCTTTGACAACAGCTGAGGAAGTCACTCCTATTCTCACAGGATTAGGGAATGGGAATACTTTATGTGGCTACACAGTTGCCTTTAATCTCTGCATCTCAAAGCACCTTGCAGAATGCTTTTATTGATTTATAAAACCCCATGAAATACATTTGTTTCCCCTTAAATTTTCCTTTACACAAGGGACCTTTTCTGGGTAAACTACAGTAAACTAACCCACTAAGGGCCCTCACAATTATGAATGAACAGAGTTCTGATCTTTCTTTACGTTTTTGTGTCTCATTTAAAATGTCTGAGTCTCCTGACCTGGTCTGCCTTCTCTCAAAGTCTGTCCCTTGATGCTTTGATCTAGTGACCATGAGTATGAAACTTAAGTCCCCGACAGGTGACAGACAGCCTTTTCATTCCTTACATGTTGGGGATAGGGGCTTGGGGATAATTTATTCATCTCTTTCTCCCATAAATGTCTGGAAGTCCCATCAAAAATATGTGAATCAGATTCATTTGCTGCCCTGCCCAAGTTGAATCCTGGTTGGAAGCAGAGGCCTTGCAGGCTGCATTCTACTCTGGCTCGGTGTCTGGCACGGGGAGTATTTTCTTTTGGCTGACTAAATGGTAGTCTGGTAATGTGAAGGAGCCACTGGGACTTTCAGCCAAGACTTGTTTAGACAGTAGGAGATGTACCTGTAATTACTAACTATATTTCTGTGGCTTCTTTTTCAAGGAGTTCAGAGAGCTTGTATGCATTATTTAATGTTCTTAAGCAAGGTGAGCTACAAGAATTATGTTATTTTATTTAAAAATGTATATTTACTCCAAAACTTTCTATTGTCCTATCTTTGGCATATTTACTTTTTGAATCGGTATTTACTGACCTGATTTTTTTCTCCTTCCCATAGTGAAATAGACCCAATTTCTGTCTATTTCCTCAAATTCTATTTTTAAAGGAAAGGAAAGGATATATATTTGTATGAACAATGAACATATATTATCTCTGACACCAAACAAGTGCGAGTAGTGGTAAAAATTACTTTGAGAGCAATATGTGTGTAAGAAATGATGACTTTTTTTTTTTTTTTTTTTTTTTTTGCTGTATTTGGCAGGGGCTGGGTTTGAACTTACCACCTCTGGTATACGGGGCTGGCACCCTGCTCCTTGGAGCCACAGGTGCCGCCCAAATGATGACATATTTTGAGACACATGGACCTTTTTAATTCCTCAAAATAAGCCACAAGGTATTTGCCTATTTATAGAATTAATGCTACTTATAAAATCTTGTTTTAGGCAGGAATTTTTATTGCAAACTGAATTTTAGGGTGAGTGGCACTGAGGCATAGTAAAAGAAAACATAAATCACTTTTAAATAGGTGGTGCCTGTGGCCCAAAGGAATAGGGCACTGACCCCATATGCCAGAGGTGGCAGGTTCAAACCCAGCCCCGGTCAAATACAGAAAAAAAAAAAAAAAAATTAAATAGATTCTGATTCTGAACATGCTGACGGCATGCTCAGCAGTCTCATGTATGGAGAGTCCAATTTCAATGCTGCAACTTTGAATCAGAAAATAAAGAACTTTGAATTTGAGGCTACCAGAAGTTTATCAATACAATTTTCTCTATAAATTTTACTAATGATTTCCTCCTTAATTCAACATGTGATTATTGTAGGGAGTGTTTCATATCAGACCAGTTAAAAATGAGTCATTTTGTTTTAACCCCTGGGGCTTTCCTTTTCTTTCTGAGAGAGACACTCAGACATCCACAGAAGTCTATAGTTTGGGGCTTGTAATTTTTAATCCAGTTACGTGTGTACCATCTCTGCGCAGTCCGTATGAGTGCTGAAAGCACCAACAATGTTTACTTCACTTAGCAAGGCAGACGCTTTCCCCTAAGACTTAAATTCATAATCAATATAATTGCTGCAGGATTGTTCAGTTCCATATAGGATTACGCTTTCAGGAACTTCTTCCAGAGCGTAGTCACAGGAGACTTAAACAGAGGTCATGCTGGCTTTTCTAAGTAACTTTCTGGAAGAGAAGAGCATAATTGCCTTCTTCCAGGAAACTGGTATTCATCAAGAATGGTTTGTTTTTCATGTCTTCCCTGGTGGACATCAGTGGATTGGTCAGGATGCTGCTCTGCATCCCTCTAATTCCCTTCTCGCTCTGTATATTTTGCTTCAATCTGTGACTTTCTTTGAATTGCATGTTTCCCTCTGATTGATTTGACTCAAGCTAAAACACAAGAGGGTAAGAAACATTTATAATGAAATGACCCCTTTGAACAAGTTCTTAGCGCAGTATTATAAAAATCTCTAAAGGATATTTTGTTGTTTGGACTCAGTTTATATATTTCTCCTTTGCTGAAATTATTTATCATAATGAAAATACATATAGGTCAGCTCTGATGCACCCCAAGCTCAAAGAGAAGTTTCTTTGTCTGACAGATGGATTCTTAATTTTTCAATTTGAGTCTGTTTTCTGTTGACAGTTTTTATATAGTAGAAGCAAAGATTAGGAATGGAGAGGTCAAAAGACCCTGAGTTTGGATCTGAATTCTGCTGCTTCCTTGTTTCATAACCTTAGACCAATCAGGGAATCTCTCTAAGCTGACTTTTCTTACTTTGTAAAAAGGAGATTAATAATGCCTTACTGCATCAGCGTGCCCTGAGAAATGAGAGGGCACACATGAGGCCGTGAGGACTCCCAGTGAGTCCTCAATAAATATTAGTTACTTTTCCTTCCTGTTATATATTGGTCAGACAATAAAGTAGCATTTGTTGCTTAAAAAATAAATATATAACAGTAAATAATGGAGTATATCACTTAAGAATCATTTAAGAATCATAGTTACTAATTAACTTAGAGAAACCTTTAACTATATATAAATGCTAACATATTCCCATAAGAGAGAAAAATTATACTAAAAATCATTTATTTATGCTTTTTTGTTCAAAGATTGGGTATTATTATCTGTTAGGCACTGTTCTAGGTCTTAGAGATACAGTGGTAGGGAATATAGACACAGTTTCTCTAATTAACCTGCTAGGATAGTTCCAGTTTATAAATAGGGAAAATTAAGATGAAAACCACTTACGGAACATCCACATTGAGCTTAGTTAATAGGCAACCCCTCGTGTCATACCCCAAATGGGATTTATTGTGATTTTGTAGCCAATTTTCTTCTCTTAGTTCCAGTCAGTAATTAAGATTTTTTTCCTTAGGCTATGCCTGAGAGCTCCACTGGTATGAAGGTATTTTGAGGTTTTTTTGACCATTATAAGGAACTCTGAGGCTTAGGCCAGTTATAGTTCTGGGACCACTTAACGTAATATTAAGAGTAAGATCCCACTTTTTTTTCACCTCTTGGGAAAGGAATATTGACCAAAGACAGTAAGAGACAGAGAGAGGCACCTCGTCCCCACCCCAAGGAGAGGGCGTGGCATGCGGGCGGGATTTCGTTTCCTGTGCTCTCCCTGGAGTGAGCTGCTCCCATCCCCTGGAGTGATGAGAATGGTCCACATCCAATTGTCGCTTAGTCCATTTGTTTTGTGCCAGGGGTGATTGTGTTCAGCCAAAAGTTGACTGAGAATGCCACCTGAGAGACCCTGTCTCTCCGTCTCGTCTTTCCTCTCCTCCACTCTCCCCTTCTTTCTTTTCTTCACATTTACTTTCTCTTTACTTCTGATACCCAGCAACTTTGTTGGAGTTTTGCCTTTGTGTGGGGTTTAATCATAGCCCCAGGAAGAGGGATAATTATTAAACCACTGGAAATTTAATGATGGGTATTTACTCATTTTGGTGTCTGGGGTTTGGCATGCCAGTTGGTGGAACCCAGAGTGGATAAATGTCATTCAGCCGCTGGTGATTTGCCAGTGATTTACGTGTGTGTTGTACTCCAGATGGGCGATGACAGACGCCCTGCTCTGCCCTTTACTTGCAAGTTCCTCATGATCAAAATAATATAGACCTTAAAACAAGTCCACTTCACCACAGTGGTGGAAAACAGGTGTCAGTCGCCCTGAATGTGAAGTCACCTCTTTGCCACACTTTCTCCTCCAAAAGTTCATCTTTGGAGTGCTTTACTCAGATGTAGGTCCTGGAGCCTCTTCCTTTTTTAACCGTAAAATTTGAGGTAAAACGTTTTCTTTCCTTCCAACTTAAGGACCCAAGTTGTTAGGAAAGAAGTTGGGCTTGATTTTTCCTAATGAATTAATGTTAACCTTCTAACATGATATGCATTTGTTTACTTATTGTAATTATTTTTATTGTCTCTCTGCCCCAAGTAGAAGTTAAACTCCATGAGGGTTTACCTCTTTGATTCATGGATGTGTCCTGTGTTTTTTAAATGGTGCTCCGGCCACAGTAGACACTCTGAATACTTGTTGAATAAATGCTAAGGGAAGGCTACTTAGTCTTCAGTAGGTTTACCTGGAAATACTATTCTTACAGACGGGAGAGACCTGTGTTAAACATGCTACTTTTCAATCTCTGTTATCTTAGCAAATATTTTAATATTATTTCTAAACACCCTTTTGTCAGTATTGTAAGGAATTTTCAAGATTAAGAAAAATTGCATGAACAATAAAAAGATGCCTACCATTAAAAAAAAAATGGGATTACTGGAATAAAATGATGCATGAAAAAGTGCAAGAGCACAGATGGTTAGTGCTCAGGAAACTGTAACTATTGGCGAGTTGTCTCACTTCAGTTTAACGCTGTGCATTTGTGAGAAATATAGGAATATGTTCACAAAAGACAGAAGGTTTCTTTTATGTTAATCTTTGTTTTGTTTTAGTGGAATCTCCATCGGAATATAAATTCAAAGAGGATAGGAATTTTGTGTGTTTTTTCTTCCCTGATCTAGCTCAACATCTAAAATGATTTGGGGCACATAACAGGTACTCAGCAACCATGAGAGGAGTGGATGTGAAATGTTTGTGACAGGGACCAGCTCCCTCATCCTAACACTCTGAGTCCCAGTTGGGTTAGCAGCAGAGATTTCTTGACACTGGAAAATGCCTAAATTTCTTCATTGTGTGGAATCAAAGACCACAGAGAGAGGTTACGAGAACTAAAATGAAGTAGGAAGAGGGCTCAAAATTTTCTAGAAGTTCAGGCCACGCGCAGTTATTTTCAACAATTCAAAGTCAAATGGACTTTTTCTTTCTGTTCTTTCTTATTTTTTTATTTTTTTGAGACAGAGCCTCAAGCTGTCACCCTGGGTAGAGTGCAGTGGTGTCACAACTCACAGCAACCCCTAACTCCTGGGCTCAAGCCATTCTCCTGCCTCAGCCTCCCAAGTAGCTAGGACTGCAGGTGCCCACCACAACATGTGGCTAGTTTTTTTATTGCAGCCGTCATTGTTGTTTGGCAGGCCCTGGGCTGGAATTACAACCTGCCCGCTCAGGTGTATGTGGCTGGCGCCTAGCAGCTTGAGCCATAGGTGCCAAGCCAGACTTTTTATTTTCTTATTATCCCAATTGATGTCTGCAAAATGTGGATCTGCAATACATAATTTCACTTTATATTCTACAGCTTGTTCCCAAACAGAGCATTTCATTTAATTTTGGCTTCTTCTAGAAAAATGTCTCAGTAGTGAGCATGTAGGTTTCAGGACAAAAGTACTAGGGACTCACAGGTAGAGACACCTGTGCTGTCTCTTTCGGCAATCCTGGGCTCTGAAAACACCGCAGTCCAATGGGGATGCTGAAATGTAGGGCTTCTACAAAGTTCAGACCAAAGCAAACACAGATTCTGCCTCCCACCCTGCTAGCTATTCTGACGTGTGACTCTTCTCACTAATCCTCTACTGAATTTTTCAGTGATTAAGGGAGCTTTAATGTTATATTTGATTATAGACAATCATTTATTGGAGGCCCTCTATGACTACTTTTAAAAATGTATTTTAGGAAAACAACATTTGATAGGATCATCAACTAAATTTCTCAAAAAATATATATATCAGGCAATTCACAGCCATATAATTTTGACATTTTCATGTACTTTTTAGGGTTTGGGTTTTGATTTTTATATTCTAAAAAACGTAAGGTTGGACAATTAAGTTTATGAACATATCCTAGACAAAATGCTACATACCTCATTGCTGAATATTGCTTTTTTTTTTTTTTTTTTGTAGAGACAGTCTCACTTTATTGCCCTCGGTAGAGTGCTGTGGCGTCACACAGCTCACAATAACCTCTAACTCCCGGACTTAGGCAATTTTCTTGCCTCAGCCTCCCCAGTAGCTGGGACTACAGGTACCCACCATAATGCCCAGCTATTTTTTTGTTGCAGTTTGGCTGGGGCCGGGTTTGAACCTGCCACCCTCAGTATACGGGGCCGGTGCCTTAACCACTGAGCCACAGGTGCTGCCCTCATTGCTGAATATTACTACAGTCACCTTCAAAGTGCTCCCCCTGGGAAGCTCTGCATCAATACCAGCGCCTAGTCCACTCTTCAAAACAATTTTGGAACTCTTTTTTTTGGAATACCCATTAGAGCTGGCATAGTTCAATGTCTGACAATTAAGTTCGTGAATTCACCCTAGAAAAAGTCCTTTGAAGGGTGGACTAGGCACTGGCATGAGCACATAGCTTCCCAAGGGGAGTATTCAAATGTGACTGTAGTGACATTCAGCAATGAGGCATGAAGCACTTTTTCTAGGATGAGTTCATGAACTTGTCAAACCTTGAACAACTCCTTCCCATTAAGTTTTAGCAATCAGAAATACGAGTATTGGTATGATAAGTATTTTGAATGCATGCTATTATTTTTATTTTCTCTATTCTTTCGGAATATGAAACATTGAAAATTGTGCTTGCAGTTGTTGAGATTAGAGTACGAAAATTTCCTAAAATAAAGACTCTAAATAGCTTGTTTTAGAATATGTTTACAACTGCAATTCAAAACAAAGAAAATGATGAAAGCTAACTTTGAGAATACAATGTCCATGTCATGTGGGTAAATTTTTAAATAATAGAGTTTTATACCACCTTGAGATGACTAATATTTTAGGCAAATTTATGACAATCAGCTGTCTTTTGCAACTGGAGGAAGCACAACTTCACAGTTACCTTACTAATTCGGTTTAAAGCAACTCTTAAAAAATCAAGTTCCCAAATGTTTTCTTACCCTCCTATTTTGGGGGGTTCAATTTTTTTATTTTAATTTTTTGCCAAATATATTTGGTATAGGTATAAGGTATAAGAAAGCAGGGGTGTTTTGGAAATTTTTAAGATACAGAACTGGGCCTGACACAGAAGTGTAGACAGGACACAATTACATCACAGACATTTGACAGCGTGTGTAGTTTCAGTGAGTATTAATCCTGGGGGGATCAGAGGCCATGTGACTGAGCCCGAGACTCCATCAGTGTTAGGAAAGGCAATTGTCTTGAAGTCAGCTTCCTTATCTTCTACACAGGCAGAAAAAGCAGATGCAGCCTGGTGACAGGAAAAACAGATTTGTACTTACAAAGTTTGAAAGTTGTTTTTCAAGAAGGAGAACATATCAGCTTTTCTCCCCCCTCGCTCTATAAATAGCTCCTGGCAGGCAGAAACAGCCCTGATTGCAGGCAGTGGAGGGGAGCAAGCAGCGGGCTGGAGCGCAGAATCAATGGCACGGTGCCAAGAGCTTCATCAAATGAATAATAGCTTCCACTTGACAATCAGTAAAGTGCCTCTTCTCCTACAGATTTAGTTTTTAATGATGATTAGAGAGGATGGGCCCCTAAAATTTCTCTGGTAGAAATGACCTCCTATTAATTTCTATTCCTTGAAATGCTGAATTTCAAAGCTATTTTACAGCTGCAAAACCAAAGGCACTGACATAAAGGAACTATTATCTTTGTAATTGTAGCAACAAGTACTAAATTTGTCATTGATTAACAGAGACTTTTTAACTTCATGATCCTTTGTTGGTTGAGTTCCTTATTCTGAGTGCTGCACATTTACTTGCTTTGAAAGTCAAATGTTACATTTTAGGCCCAACAGCTATCAGAATAATGTCCTTTGTTTTAAAATAATATATAAATACTTCCTTATAACGTCTTACATTGATTATTATGCAATGAAAGGTGAAGGTCAAGTTTGAGTTTCTCATTAATTCTACACAGTGTCTCTTTTCTGCACAGGTAACAACAACATTCTAGACAGCCGTGTTTAAAATATGTATAAGAACAGAATTTTCTAAGTACAGAATGTTCATCAGAATTTTAAAAATGCCTAGCACCTTTTTATCTATAAGTATGTGCATAAAAAGCGTATTTTCCCAAGAGGAATTAGATGTATAAGAGAACCTTGTGAAGAGTGAAGACATTTATGTTGATATCAAGTGATGAGACTTTATCAGATTAGATCATTACTTATAAAGTAATGTCATATGTATTAAAAAATAGCCCATGGTGTGTATTTCAAGGATGTAATAATGTGACATTCTATTGCTTTATAAATAAAAGTTTGGGATGCAAAGGGAACAACATAGGAAAAAAATTCTGGGTGAATTCAGGAGAAGGGTAGTAGCACTTTATAAGAGTTTTCTGTTTAGTGTTCTTTGTACCAAAAAACAAAAGAGCATAATGGAACTTACTTCAAAGGGGTTTAAATTCGGGGTGGCTTTGAAAAGCAGCCGAGTCCATCCTGTTGAATCTTTTGTATTGTTGTATCTAAGGGTTCATTAAAAATTACAGAAATAAAAGGAGTTGAAAAGTTTGGAGGGAAATACTTGCTAAGAATTAAAATATTTTGCCAGCCTCTGATTCAGGAGATTGCCTGGTAATGATCTTGGATATTCTTCAGTGTTCCCCAGAGAAATGAGAAAGTAGTAAATTCACTGCTTAATTTGTTCAGTTAAAGGGCTTCCTTCAGAATTAGAATATCCTTTCCTTTATGAAAAATACCATTATTATCTTTTAGTTTTCAGTGTGTTGATAAAATAAAAAGTTGGCGATCCCTTATGGCTTTCACTTTCACTTTAAAAATATATACCATCATATGAAATTTGAATATTATGGATCTTCTAGCCTAAGAAAATTTATAAATTAGTTGCCAGGGCTTTGTATTTTATTATATAAGCTGGTACAAAAAGTCTGTCATAGCCGTAGGTCAACCAATCATATGAGAAAAAATGAAAAGAAATTAGCATGCTATAACATTTAAAAATAAAATATAATACTATTACATTTAGGTCATATTTGTCAGAAAAATCAATCAGGAATTAAAGTAATAGGATATCCATCTACGGTGGTGCATGCCTGTAGACCCTGGTACTTGGGAGGCTGAGCCAGGAGGATCGTGTGAGTCCAGGAGTTTGAGGTCAACACTACGGTAAACATAGTGAGATCCTGTCTCAAAAAAACAAACAACCCCAATAGGACAAAGCAGTGTAAAGCTTTTAGAAACACAGCTTGATGTCAGAGTTCTACAGAGAAGCTTGAATGTTATTTTCTTTGCATCACCACTAAATTTTATTTTTTTGAAGTGGGGTCTGTAGAGCACATCATTGAATGTAGAGGATTTAAAATAACAAAGATACCCTAACATTTCCACTGTTAGGGAATGGTAATGCTTTTGTTACTAAATCACTTATTTCCCAACATATAAATGAAATAATTTTGTACTTTATGTTAATATGACTGTTCCACATGGTAGGTCTGTTACAGGTAAAACAGCTCCTATCCCCGCCCCCTTGATTCTTCTTCCTCTTTCTTCATCTCCTTCTCTTTCTCCTCCTTCACTTAATTTTTGGTATAAGTCATCGAGAAGAGGTAAGCCATTCTGAGGGGAAACTAGACCATCTGAAGGAATTAGTAAATAATTGAAAGGGGGCATCTGTGAGGAAGTGGAAGGCGTGGGAGGGCTGGGTGTGCCGTGGCTGTCACGGGCTTCCTAAGAACCAGCCTGCCCTCCCAGGACCACAAGCCCTGTTTTGTCAGGGGCGTGATCTAGGCCTTGTGCATTTTGTGCTTATTCTTTCTTTTGTTTTCTTTAATATTTGGCAAATCCTTTGTGAAATCTCTGGCTAGGCTCAATTGCACCAATGGGCATAAAGAGGGCTACTCGGATATACACAATAGTAAGGGAGGAGGGTCCCCAGAGGCCAGTGTGACGGTGGCACCAGGACCCAGTGAGAGAACCTCCAGGAGAAGATCAGATTCCGAGGGAAGAGCTAGGTTACTGGCTACCCTTCTCCCTGAAACCAGGAAAGTTTTCTTTCTGTAATGATCCTAAAAGGATTCAGGCTGAGCTAGCTATGTAATTTGCATGGCCTAGGGCAAAATGGCAGTCTGGAGCTGTCGCCAGGGGCAGGGAAGTCAGGGTGCCCTTCGCATGGGTCTGTTGCCCAGTTAACAGAAGATGGGGGTGTCCAGGGCCAGGCCCCACTTGATCCCTAGAGAGACCCCACAGACTCACCCCCTGCATGCACTGCTGTTCTGCCACCCAGAAACCCAGTGGGAGGCACACCCAATCTGGAACCTCCCTGCACCCAGGGACCTGTGAGGGGCAAGGATGAAGGTTGGGGTTGGGAATTGTAGCCTCTTCCAGCCAATGTGAACTGGTGACTTTGATATTTGTAGTAGAACTCTGAGTTTACAGTGGTTCAAATAAGAAAGAGGTTCTTTTCTCTCCCAAATCACACTCTGGGAGGAAGTGGTCTTTCTGTATTGCTGTCCTGTCATGCTGGGCATTGATTGCATTTCTCAACGTGGTGTAAGAGGGCTCTCAGCAGCCAAGGGGAAGGAGAGCAGAGAGGGTGGAGGGTGTGTCCCTTCATTTTAAGGGCACAATATGAAAGATACACACACGTGTCGGAAGTTTGCTCACACTCCATGGGGTAGAAAGTAGTCACAGGGCCATATCTAGGTGTAAGGAAGGCTGAGAAAATGTAGTTAGCTATTCAGGTGGCCGTGTTCCCACCTACAAATCAGAAACTCTGTTAGGTGTAGAGATAGGGAAGAATGCGTTTGTGGACGTGTATCACAGAACAGGAATCCATAATTTTGACATCCTCTAATCAATATGTTTGCCTTGTGCTTTGTTTAAGGGGTCTTTTTACTAGACGGCATTATCTTCTTTTAACTTTTTACTTATACTTGTCTCACTTAATTTTTAATTCATCTGGGATTCACTTATAATTTTGATTTTAGAGAGGAATGCAATAATATTTTTATTTATATGGGAGGCAGTTTTTCCAATAACATCTATTGAGTAATCCATCCATGCATCATTTTTTATATGTTAGTCTAAGTCCTCCTGGAAGCAGATGTCAAATGGATTCACATGTTTATGAGATTAACAACGGGGGGAAGGGAACATCTGCGGTGGATGAAGGGGAAGGGGCCCCAAATGGCCCCTATGAGTATCTAACACCTATGAAAAAGGATTGGGTAGGAAGAATCTCAGACTGAAATGCAATTCTTAGAGAGTTTTGGCCAGGCTTTTCTCAAACCAACTTCTGCCTGCCAGAGGAGTATTATCATGGGAACTGCTTTGAATCCGTGCCTCCCCTGTGCTCAGTGGTGACTGTGAACACCCATAAGGAAGTGTGGCCTCCATGACAAGTGGATGCAAAGGGGTAGCGTCGGAGGCCATGGTCAATGCTGCTTCTCCCACAGGAACTCCGAGCTGTACATTTTGACGGCCACCCCAGTTTGTGAGGCCAATTTTATCATATATAATGCTCTCACATTTGTGTGTCTGTCCCTTCTTCATTTGTCTGCTCTTTATTCTTTTTTATTATTTGCTCTGCCTTCCCATAGGTGACTTAAACCAATCATAGAATTTCATTCCTTAAAACCAATTGTAGAATAAGTTTTGCCTTTCAAAAGCTACTTGGAATTTTGATGGGAATTTCCTTGAATTTATACATTCATGGAAACGACACCTGGGTCTTTACACTGTTACTATCTTTTCTAAGACTCTAGAATTTTTCTGTATTCTCTTCTTGCTTTTAATAAGGATTTTGGTGTTTCTCCATGAAACCTTGGGTACTCTTAAATTCCTAGACATTTTTATACTTTTCGTTATTTGTATGAGTGATATCTCAGTTTTAGCGTATTATCTAGTTGCTTATTGTTGATGCAGACAAATGCTATTGATTTTATGTAGGTTGATTTTGGAACTTGCAACCTCGCTGAGCTCTCTTACTAGTTTATATGCTGATTTTGCTCTACTCCCCATGTAGCAGATCTTCAAATAATTCCTTTTTAATACTTCATTGTACTACATTAAGCAGTAGCAGACACAGTGGGTATCCTGGAATTATTCTGAAAGTTAAAGGGAATGTGTTAAAAGCTGAAGTGTTTAGGTACATAAGCTTTACCCAGTTAAGGAAGTTCTGCTAATTAGTTTGATAAAAGGTTTTGTTGTAATATGTGGATTAAACTTTATCATTTTTCTGTATTTGGTAAAAATATATAATTTTTTCTTTAGTCTATTAATGTGGTACACATCACTGATAAATTATTCCCATATTCAAACATCATTGCATTCTTCTACCTGGTAAACTTTAAAGAAAATGTTGGGATTATATAGCTAATTTTATTTTGAATATTTATCTCTACGCTTATAAGTGAAATATATAATTTCCTTTTCTTATGTTATATTTACCCAGTTTTTGAATAAAGATTATACCTGTCTCACAAAATGAACTGCTCAGTCTCCTTTCTCTATTGTTCTATGTTTTTGTTTTTCTTCACACTTTATCACCCAGGGTAGAGTGTGGTGGCGTAGTCATAGCTTACTGCAGCCTCAAACTGCTGATCTCTGGGGATCCTCCTGCCTTAGCCTCCTGAAAAGCTGGGACTATAGGCACATTCCACTATTCACTCCTGATTAATTTTTTTTTTTTTTTGTTGTTGTTGTTGTTTTGAGACAGGGCTTTGCTATGTTGCCCAGGCTGGTCTCAAACTCCTGGCCCCCAGAGATCCTCCCCTTTCGCCCTCCTAAAGGGCTGGTATTACAGGTGTGAGGCACAATGCCAGGCCCTTTCTTCTTTCTTCTTACAAAACTAGAACTCAATTGTAAAACTGCTAGGACCCTCTGGAAGTGGGTGTCCTGCATTTTGGATGCTAGTGGATGCCAGTGCCAAGAATGAGCCCACGTGCCTCGCTGATGACAGACTGATCACCAATAGGAAGCAATCACAGTCAACATGCCTTTATTGTAGAACAAAGCTGCACTATGAGGAAAATAGATCTCAAAAGGTGTCTAGCTATTTCTCCATAAAACTGTGGGCACTCTTTAATTCCTAGAAATTTGTGTAGTTTTTGTTATTTTTATGAGGGATATCTCAGTTTTAGCTTTAGCTGAGGTCCCGTTAGCTGAATTCCCTCTCTGTGACCCCAGTGAAGAAGAGACCCCCACATCTGAGCACACACCCCTCTTATAAGCTAATTAAGTAACTCCTTTCTGCCGCCTTTCCCCTGGCAGAACTGGTTGCTTTTTCTGGCCTTTGGGGTGATTGACAGTTTGGGGTTATGTAGAGATGCTCTAGGTCAGTTACAGGTCGCTAGGAACATTTTACTGTGTAGGTTCCCACCAGGGAACAGTTCCTTGTGGCAACCTGGTTCCTAACTGTAATTCACTCCCCTGTCTTCACCCTGAGCCACTTCCTTGCCACCTCTTCCCCACCTGTGCAGCCTCCATCAGACCCAATAAAACCATATGGGCCTGAGACGACTTTGTAAATTAAATTTCATTGATGCCAATTTATTTAGTCTAAGTTTCTGATTTTTATTGCATATACTCTTGAATTTTATTTTTTTCAGGAATGTATCCATTTTATTGAGGTTTCAAATTTTCTTGAATATAATTTTTTATAATATTATTTTGTTATTAAAATCTATGTTGTGCTTATAGTTGTTTCTCTTTTCGTCAGGATATTTTGTTTATCTTTATCTCTTATATTTCATTTATTTATCTTTTGTGATCAGTCCTATCTGAGATTTGTTTAATGTATTGATGCTTCATATAATGAACTTTTGGTGTTATAATTCTCTAGTTCCATTTAAATTTTCTATTTAGTTGATTTCAGCTCTTATTTTTCCATAATTGTTTCCTTGCTTTTAGAAGGTAGGGTCTGACTTTTTTCATTTTCTTGTGTGGAATGCTTAGCTGTATTTTTTTTTTTTTTTAAATCTTTCTCTTCTCTGACAAATATATTCAATGTTATGAATGATAAGTAGATAAATATTGTTTACAGGTGTGATCCACAAATTTTGACATGTAGTATGAAGCGCATTGTTAAATTCTAGATATTTTGTTATTTTTCTTATAATTTCCAAAGGCTGTTCAATATTTTATAGCTTTCAGACATATTGGACCTAACATTTATTAACTTCTAATTCTATTACAATGCAGTTACGAATCTAGAACTTAATTTTGTTTTCTTGATTGATCAGTTTCAGACAGCGTGTTTGTCTTGACCTACCATTTCTGATTTATGTTTTTTCTCCATGGTGCTGTTTTTGGGTGCGTTTATGTTGATGGCCACTAAACCCTTATGCTCCATTGTTCCCTTTACCAGGGTTTCACGTCCCTCTTTGTACTTTATAATATTTTATCTATAAATTTTTATTCTGTCTGATGTAAGAGTGTAATTCTAGTTTTCACTGAATTTTTGAACAATTGCTAATTTACCCTTTTCTGTCCTTTCTGTATCTTCTTGACTGAATAGTGCTTCTTGTACACGGCATGTTACTGATTTTTTTTTTTTTAATTTAAACTATAGTATGAGATCATTGCCTTTAAGTATATTAAGTACACTTAAATTTTCATATAAAGTGCTGGTTAATTGGCCTTCCACAAGCAATCTCCCTCTCTCACTCTCTCTCTTTTTAATTTCAGGTGAATGTGAGGGTACAAACAACTAGGTAACAATATTTGCCTTTGTTAGGTTGAGTCCCTCTTGTAGCTGTGTCTTGCACCCAAAAGTTGTGCCATATGCCCTTACATTGTGCTCATTAAGTGGGAGCACCCCAAATCCCCCTCCTCCCCCTCCCTTTCCCTCATTTCTCTTCCCCCCAACTTGAATTAGATTGAGTTTTTCTATTATGTGAGCGTGTATTAGATTGTCTACTGGGCAAGCCATCTCTTATATATTCCTGGGCAAAGGCAATCCCCTTGGTTTACCGTCTGTCTCCTTAGGGACCTTATATAGAGAGGAAGTAGAGGAACCGATCATTGCTTGTGACAAGTTGATGGGACATATTTTCACTCCAACGGACTATTATTCTTCCCTTGTATTGCCCCCTAGTGGTGATCTGGGATGTTGCTATGGATTTATTGGTGATGGGGCAGACAGTGACCATCCTAAGGTGATCTGGGAGAAAGGATCAGAACAGTCTGGCAATGTAATATCTCCTCATTTGTTTTTTTTTCTGAGTAATGACATTCAATCCTGAAATTCCTCTACTAGGTATATGCCCAGATGATCAAAAAATCATTTTACAACAAAAATATTTGCACCAGAATGTTTATTGTAGCCCAATTCATAATTGCCAAGACATGGCAACAGCCCAAGGGCCCATTGACCCATGAATGGATTAACAAATTGTGGTATATGTATACCATGGAATACTATGCAGCCATAAAAAATGAGATTTCACAACTTTTATGTTTACCTGGATGGAGCTGGAACGTATTCTTCTTAGTAAAGTATCTCAAGAATGGAAAAAAAAAAAAATTATCCAATGTATTCAATACTACTATTAAATCAATATATAATCACACATTCATATGAATGGTAAAACATAACTATAGTCCAGAAAGTATAAGGGAAGAAGAGAGAGAGGGGAGGAGAGGGGGAAGTGGGGAGGATATTTGGGGGAACTTCACTTAATGTGCATAATGCAATAGTACATTTCAAAACTATTAAGAAAAGAATATAATTGTCTTGCCACAACAGATAAGTGAGTGAGATGACGGATGTGTTCATCAGTTCCATGCAAGCATTTCATGTGGTATATCAAGTCAGTACACTGAACCCCATAAATGCATCAATGTACACAGTTACGATTTAATAAAAAAAAAAAAAAGGATAAGAACAGAATTTAAAGCTATCCCTAAACCAGTCCTTAATCCTGTGACTCAGTGGCCCTTTGCCAGCATGCTGCCATAATGACCCCATAAACTTTCTTCCTAGGAGTTTGCTTATTACTTTCGTATTAGATTTTCAGACCTATGCTTCTCTATTAAGTCAATAGTTTCTCCAGGGGTAGTTTTGGGAAAGGGGACCCACACCATCTTATTAGGAAGCCACAGGTATATTTTACGATATAAGAGTGGTTGTACAAAGATACTTTGAAAAAAAATGAAAACTTCTCCAGAACTCCAAAGGAAGTGATCTCGGCAATCTCATACAAAAAATGTCAACAAAGCCCAAATGCCTCAGACTAGTACCCAGTATCCTCTTTAGGAGCAAGTTAATCACGCCACCCATGTACTCTCTCATCTCGAAAGATAGTTTGCCATATTAATTTGGTTATTTTTCCCATTTTTCCTTATCCATTTAAGTATTTCTCTGCATCCTTTCCTCTTAGACACCCCTGTGGCTTAGGATTGTTCTTTTCTCTTTTCATGTGGGTGCTTGTTCTTTATACCATGCCAGTCTCTGCCAGTTGTGGGCAGCTCAACTTCCCAGGTGGTCAGCTATTTAACAGGTCGAGAATTACCTTCTTCTGCTACCAGCAGGCATCAATGTCAATGGTATTAGTCCCCCAATCCTGCTCACTTACCTGAATCTCTCCTGCATACACTCATGTTGATGCGACAGCACAGGGGCAAATTTGGGCTATCCCTTCTTCTTCCATCAGAGGACCCAAATAACCAAAGACCAGAGTCAGTGCTTCTTTGCTGCTTTTCAGGGAAATGGCTCTTGGCAGTATTTCTAGAAGAAACTCCATCCGTCCCTCCTCTCCTGAGATTAAGGGATGTTACTACCAGCCACAAATGAATAGGCATGCAATTCAATTCAACTAAATAAGTTGTGAGAGTTAGAGGTCTGTTGTGGAAATAATTCTTAGAGGACTGGTTATACTACATCCTGAAAGTATGTGCCAGGTTCTAAATCCCCTACATTATTATTCATTTATGGTGTTAGAGACCCTATGTCTAAATAATAATATTTCTTTGAAAGGCTGAAACATTGAGTGGCAAGGTATCATGGATAAAAACAATAGATTAGGAACTGAGAAATTTAGATATTAGTCTAAGATAAATTAGTAAGTAGTCACGTGATCTTGAAGAAATTAGACATCTTCTCTAGGAAATCCACTTCCTCATCTATAATATAATTTTGTGGCCTCATCCCTCAAAATCCAAGATTCTATGGTTATAAGATCCTAAAATATTTTTAGCTACGACCATTTTTGTTCTCAAATAGAATGGTTAACAATTCCTCTAGCAGGTTCATAAAATAATATAGGTTATCTTTTTGACCAAAGAAGATGGAGAATGGATATATCCAAATTAGGGGTGTTTCTGCAGTGGAGAACATACTCGGGCTCCTACACACTAGAATCTGGAAATCTGGGGGTTGTGGAGGCATTGGAATTTAAAAGCAGGAGCATACCTACAGGACAGTGAGGGCATTGTAAAGACACCCTGCTGTCCAGATCATGCCTGAGTCCCTGAGCCAGAAGAGGACCTCCTGTCTGCCCTCTGCTTGAACAAGCAGTGCAGGCAATGCCCTTCTACAGGCTGCTAGAGAGAGCATGCCCTAGTTTGATGTTAGCTGTAAGGCAGCGTCTTTACTTCTAATGGCTGACTTGCAGAAAAACCTTTTCCTATAGAATGCTCATTCACCAGCCCCATCTTACCCATCCATCTCCAGGTCCCCACATGGAAGGATCACACAGAAGTAAAATAATGTGGTCTAGACATATTTTTAAGGTTGGAACATTTTTTTCCAGACTAGGACAGGACAGTTAGAAATGTGATGCAGCTGGAGTTTCCCTGGGTGGCCTGTGGTGCCTCAAACCCGACCCTGACTCTCTAAGCAACCTAAAATTCACGATCAGGTCTTTAATTAGGAAGGATAGAGACAATTTTATAACTTGCTTACATGAACAAGGAGTAGTCTGACTCTGTACAGGAATTTCAAGGAGGCCCTTTTATAATGATTTTGGCTTTTCAGGACCAAACACTGGATTACTCCATACTTCTCTCTTCTCTTTCTCTCACACTCTCTCAGGAATAACTCAGAACAGGCTAAGTCAGCTCTCCACCTCCCTGGGCAGAACCCTCAATGTTACCCTGAAATAAATACATAAAAGTGTGAACAAAGATGGAAGCCCATTGATCTTATGGTGATGATTTATTAGCTAGCAATTTGGGAGGGACAGAATAATGTGAGAGAAGTCTATCAGAGATGGGAAAAATGAAAGATGTTGTAAAAAAATAAGTATACTGTATTCTTGTGTAGTAGCAAACGTCCTGTCGTAATTTAAATGGTAAAATGAAGTGTTTCCCAGAATATAACCATATGCCTCTTTGGGCACACCAGTGTGTAGGAGAATTGTAAATAGGCAAAAGCTAACAGTAAATGTACCATAGTTATGTTTTAATGCAATTTAGTTATTTAATTTAGATCCCACTAAGTGAAAATAATATTTTAAAATTCCAATCAGCCCTGAAGGCAGCAGGAGATCTGTGGTCTCCCACCTAATGATGCAATTAAGCAGAGCTTGTCATTGTTCATTCAGATACCAGCACACATATACGTGCACACACACATACATGGACACACACACTGACCTGGAATATAACTGGACTTGAAGATAAAGCAGTCAGGGGATAATCAGGGATATGTGGGCATGGGAGAGCAAAAATCTTAATGGATTTTTAGTCTTGGGACTAGGCATATGTTGACATGTTTTTTAGAGTAGCTAGACCAAGGAGAGAGATGCTTTAGCAAGACAGAATTTGGAATCTTCATAGCAGAGGGGAGGAAAATAGGCAACACTGGTTATCACCATAAACATTCTTAAGTAAAGACCAAGAGTCTATGTACTTAAAGGACATGTACCTTATTATTTTTTTCTACTTTTAACGTTTATCTCATAGATTAATGCCAAAACATGAGTTTGTTGGGAATGTAGAGATTTTCTCTGTCTAATAAACATCTTAAAAATCCCTCTCCACCATGACGAGGAAGTGTTCCAGACTCTGAATCTACCTTGTAAAGAGTGAATTATAAGAGGTTGCTGTTTAAGCTTACTTATCCTGTAGGTGCTTTTACACAAAAGCACCATTTATCAAATATAACTTATCCTTCCAAACAGAAGTACAATTAAATAAATTATTTTGAAAATAAGGTCACTAGATCCTTCCAAATACATGGATAAGAATGTCGAACACTAGCCAATCTCTGCCCTGAGTTTTTAATCTGGCCTCTTCTTTATGACGTTTGAGGTATTGGTTTATAAAACTATAATTACTTGATAGGAATGGTCATGGGTGGTGTTATAGGCACAGTGGTTAATTTTTAAGGGAGTGGCACATAAGAGAAAGTATTTTCTTGCCAAGCCATTTAAAAACAAATCCTCACCTATATGAATACAAATCCATTTTTCTTCATTGTTAGATAGTTTCATACCCCAAAGAGCATGTTTATTCAGAATAAATAAATAAGGTATTCCATGATCTGTTACTTTTGGAGGCTCTAAAATCATTCCTCACCACTACTGAGACTCATTTGGACACAAGCCCTACAAGTGGAACTAGAATTTGGGGAAATCTGATGGGCCTGCTGATGGGGAACGGTAGCTAGACAGCAGTAACAAATAGATTACATCACAGAGTGCATTAAACTCCAGCTTGCATAAAGGACAGGCCATAGATTAAACTTCAAGTTCTCTGGAAAACTGTGGATGGAGTAGAGATTCAGTTCTCATGAGATAAAAGTCTTGAAGAAAAGGGAGTAAAGCTAGTAAAACATGAAGCTCTTGTTGACGGAGAAGCAGAAATTTAAAAACCAACCAAGGGCTATAGGAACGTTGATTGTAGGTGATCTGGGAATATGAAATGCCAAAGGATAAAAATCCAAGAAGACTTGTGGTAGGACGGTCAGTACAGGCCATGCTGATTCCATTCTTCCATTGTCCTATTGTTCTGTCAGTGGGAATTTACTGAGTGGTTATCTTTCTGCCAGTTGTACTGAGGATACAGCAATACAAACATCATATGTCTGGCCTCATGGATCAATGTTATAGTGAATGAAATAGATGGTAAATAAGGAAGTGCACAGATAAATCTATTGTGATACATTCTGGAAGAGAAATGTCCTGGGAGTTGTTACAGAAGCATCTAAGTAAGGAGGTAGAGAGTAGGCTGTTAGGGAAGATTTTTATGACCAGGAAGCATTTGAGATGAGACCGGAGGGTGAGAAGCAGTAGCCACGCACAGATTTGGAAAGAGCATTCCTAGTAGGGGGACGAAGTGGAGAACAGCCTGGAGTAAGTAAGGGTTTCATGCATTGGGAAATCAGAGGGAGGCCTAGAGAGGTAAGCATGGTACTCCAGAGGGAGAGTAGTAGTCTCATCTGAACAGACGAGGTCAGGAGGTCAACAGGAGCAAGATCACTAGGGCTTTTACCAAAGTGCAAGGAGTTCACGTTTTCTGATAAAAGCAATAGAAAGCTGCTGAAGGGTATAAGCAGGGGAGTCACGTGACCAATTTACATGTTAAATTTCCCTAGGAAGCTTTCATTTTGAAAATGAAGAAAACATGGTTCATGAGAATCATTCAGAATGGCTTATACCACGCACCTTATGCAGAGACAAGTCCACATTATTGATATCTTCAAGAGTGACTAGAAGAGAAATTTAAAGGTGACGAAGGAGTTATTTCACAACGTTCATATTCCCCCACATGGAGATTTACTGTTTATTGGGAGCTTTTAAAAACTTCTTGAAGTAATATTTTAGCCACAATATAAAAGTCTGTCTTCTAACTCTTTGCCAGGAAAACTAAGGGAAATTCGGGAAGTAAAAACATACCTTGATGATGAATTTTTTGGAAGTTTTAAGAAAATGTCAGGACCATTTTATTATAGTTCTTCAGTAGGGCCTTCCTTGGTTAGGAAAACCCCTCTGTGTTGTAGAAGAGGAACGTAGCAGTGGGATGGCCTGGTCCAATCTTCCCACTTGAGGAGGATGAACCTCCATGGGGTTCCCGAGGCCACATAGAACCTCCTGATGGTCCAGGTCAAAACGTCACCTGTGTAACATGCCTGCTCTGTGACCACCACTCTGAGTGGTAACATTTCTTGACTTTTTGTCCATTAGCTTTCAACTATGGAATAAATTTCTACATTTTCTAAATTTCTCTTCTAGTCACTCTTAAAGATATCAATAATGTGGACTTGTTTCTGCATAAGGTGAGTGGTATAAACCATTCTGAATGATTCTCATGAACCATGTTTTCTTCTAGAAATAGCTTAATGAGCTTAGTTATTTCTACAAAGGACCTGGAGCAGACATCATGGACTGAGATTTTTAGAATCAAAGCAATCATTCAAGAAAAAACCTATACAGTTAAAATATAAATTATCTATGCAGAAATGTGTGTCTAACCCCAGGTATGCTGTGTTGGTGGCATTCTGAAAGAAGAACCTGGAGATGATGAAAGTTAGACTGACTTGCACTCTAACCTTGGGCTCCCCAGTTATTAGCTGTGTGATATTGGTCATTTCATGTCTTACACTCCAGTTTTATCCATATAATATAGAGATGGTAAAAACTGCCATGCCAGGTTATTATGAAGTATAGAGGCAGTGTACATCCAGTGCTTGGCATATAATAGTCCTTAAACTAACAATAACTTTTATTAGATTTAAATTTAAGACACAAAACAATAAAAATTCTAGAAGATATTGGCTTTGAAAAAACTTTATGAGGAAGACACCCCTCTCCCCACAATTGCAGCAACACTAAAAATAAATAACTGGGATTTGATCAAGCTAAAAAGCTTTTGCACAGCTGAGGGTACCACAAAGCAAACACACAATCCTCAGAATGGGAGAAGGTTTTTGCATGTTATAAATCTGACAAAGGCCTGATAACTAGACTACAGAGAACTCAAATTAAACAACAAGAAGAGCAAATAATCCTCTCTATAAGCGGGCAAGAGATGTGAACAGAAATTTCTCCAAGGATGACAGATGAATGATCAACAAACAAATGAAAAAATAGTCTTTGTCTTTCATCATCAAAGAAATGAAAATCAAAACCACTCTAAGATATTACCTAACCCCAGCAAGATTAGCCCACATCACAAAGTCCCAAAACACCAGATGCCAGCATGGCTGTGGAGAGAAGGGAACACTTCTACACTGCTGGTGGGATTGCAAACTAGTACAGCCTTTTTTTGGAGAGAAGTATGGAGAATCCTCAAAGATCTAAACGCAGACCTTCCATTTGACCCTGTAATCCCAGAAGAACAAAAATAATTTTACCACAAAGACATTTGCACTAGAATGTTTATTGCAGCTCAATTCATAATTGCCAAGTCATGGAAGCAACTTAAGTGCCTGATTAACCCATGAGTGGATCAACAAACTGTGGGATATGTCTACCATGGAATATTATTCAGCCATTAAAAAGATGGAGACTTTACATCTTTTACATTTACCTGGATGGAGTTGAAATACAGTCTTCTTAGTAAAGTATTGCAAGAATGGAAAAATAAATACCCAAGGTACTCCACACTAATGTGAAATCAATATATAAACAATTACATGCTCATAAGAATAATATAATACTAATATAGTGTAGTTCAGGGGGTAGAGGGAGGCAGGAGGTGGGAGGAGGGAGGAAGATTGGCAGAAGGAGTGAGAAGATGAGGCAGGATATCACCTAATGTGCACATTGTGAGGGTGAATAACACGCCCCCAGGGTAAGGGGCTCTTTTACAAATGGAACTTTACCCTGGAAGTGAGAACAATGTAACTTAAATATTGTACCTTAACATTAATTTGGACAAAATAAAATTTAAAAAAAACCTAAAATGAAAATTAAAAAATATATATCATTGGGGAAAAAAATAGAATTACATAAATACAAAGAAAAATAGCTTTATCATGTTTTTACTGACATATTTGCCAATTCTTCCCCATAGAGTTAAAAATCTTTTTCTAGTCTTAAAGGAATAGGTCAGAGTTCCAATCTTCCATCCCTCTGTTCCACTTATTCTAATCGTTCACTTTGCTCCCTACTATGTCCCTCTTCCCTGAAGGATATGTCAAAACTTAAATTCCAAGTTTCCCTTGAACTTTGACTCTCGAATGGGACACAGTAAGTGGAGCTTCCATTTTCTGCTGGTGCAGATGGGAAAAGCAGCAGGGGCCATGGAGCTGCGGCCGGGAAGGTCGTGTCCACTGGTGCTGCGGGCATCCGTCGTCGCCAATGAGTGAAATTCCCTCTATCAGTAGAGCTTTGTGCAGAAAATTGTTCCTTATCCTTGAGAGTTCTTCACCTTATATCCTGTATTCATCACCCCTTTAAGTTTTATCTGGTCAGTGTTTTCTAGTAAATTCTGATTTTTGTTTTAACTCATTTTAATAAGAATTCTGACGTTGACAAGGATAGATCTGTTTTGATTCTGTTTTAAATCCTTAGTAACTTTACCCTCCGATTGCCTTTAATTCCCATGTCCTCCACGTCACGTAGGGGTTTGCAAATCTCTTATCAGCATAGACCTTGCTATAAGCCCATCACACTTGGTTGTCCCAAAAAATAGATAGCCACGGTGTTTGCTCCTTACACTGACTCATGCTCGTTCCTGAAACTTCCTCTTTCTCCAAAATTTTGTATCTTAGTGAGTGACCCCACTTATCACCAAGCCTGAACTCTGGACGTTTTTTATTTACATCTTTAAATTCTCTTTACATGTAATATGAGTCAGACAATTACGTTTGCAAACTCATTCTGGAAAAAGTGTTACCTACCTCATTGCTGAATGTCATTATGGTCACCTTCAAAGTATTCCCCTGGGGAGCTGCACACTTACGCCAGTGCTTTCAAAGCACTTTTACTGGGGTGATTTCAAGAAATTAATTGTCAAAGTTCCTACGACCACAGCTCTGCTGGTCATTCTCAAAAAAGAGTTCAAAACTGCTCTGAAAGGACTAGGACCTGGCATGGGTGCACAGCTGCCCACAGGGAGAGTGTCAAAGGTGACCCTAGTGATGGTCAGCAATGAGGTAGGGAGCACTTTTCCTAAGATGAGTTCCTAATGTCATTGACAAACCTTGTACGTGCCAGGGGTTCTGCTGTCTAAAAATTCTTTTCTTTTTTTTCTTTCTCATCCTGCTGCTTACCATCCTGATACTATTGATACATCATCCTCCCCTTCATCTCTGCTTCTACCAGAATCAAATTTCTACTGTAGGATAAAATATAAACATCTTTATATTCTACTATAGAATAAAATATAAACTTCTTTGCTTGCCTTATGGAAGGCCCTTTCAACTGTAACCCCAATGTTTTAGTCTAGGCTTATTATCTGGTATTTCTCTTGAATATCATAATCCAGCCATTCTACACCACATTTATTTTTCCAAAGATTGATTCCCATACTTCTTATAGGTAGGCATTATCTTTTCACTGTTGTAGCATTATAATATCTAACACACCTTTCCTGAATGAAGGAAAGCGCCTCTCCCCTGGAGCCGGCGCCTCTCAGAATCTCTCCTGCGTCTGCAGCCTGCTGGTGGCTGCTCCTGTTCCTGCCCTGAATCCTCCACTTCCCTCCTCTTGTGGATTCTCTATGTATCTCTGCATTGTGTCCACAGAGCATTTTTCATTCTCTTCCATCTGCAAAGCTGTGTGTTTTCCATTTTATTTTATTAATTTTTTTTTTTTGAAGAGCAAATAGAATTTGTTTTTAGTTGACAAATAAAATTGTGTATAGCTCTGACATTTAGACTGAGGGACTCAGAGAAAACAAAATTGTGAAGGCTTAACCAGCAAGCCTGCTTAGGAGAGAAACGAGATGAGGGTTATGACTGTCATGTGTGTATAGGGATCGAATCTGGGAAGGCCACGAACGCCAGGATGTGACTTTGGGCTTCATTTAGTGGACAGTAGAGCCACACTGAGGAATTTGGAATAAAGGCCCGATGTATTAAGGGGCTGTTTCAGCAAGATTAATCTGTCGGTGTTAAGCAGAATGAACTGGATCAGTGGTGAGCAAAGACAGGGAGGTCAGACAGTGTGGCAAGAGTAATATACAATGAGATTATAAAAAGAAGGCTAGAAAGTGGGGGAAGCAGGGTTAGAACATAGCAGCAAAACTCGGAACGAATGCCAATTGTACACTTTGATAACATTGCATTTATTCAGGAAAAATTTCTAGACAAATCACATTATCAATAGAATGTAAGATAGCATTTTTACTCAGGGTAAAGCTTGCAATATTATAATAAAATCGAGTCTATTGTGTTCATTTTACAACTAGAGACAAAAGAAGCAAAATCTCTTCAGTATTCTCCCTGGTGCTGTTCTGTACTTAGAAGGCCGTACGACCTGGAGTCTTAATTGCCCTGCCAATGATCTTTATGTCACACAGAAAAGGTTCTGGCTACATCTTCTTCCCCCTGTCTTCCCCCCCCCCCTTTTTTTTTTCTTGAGAGCCTCAAGCTGTCGCCCTGGATAGAGTGCCATAGCATCACAGCTCACAGCAACCTCCAGCTCCTGTGCTCAAGTGATTTTCTTGCCTCTGCCTCCCAAGTAGCTGGGACTACAGGCGCCCGCCACAACGCCCTGCTATTCCCTGCTTGCAGCCGTCATTGTTGTTTTGCAGCTTGGGCTGGATTCGAACTGGCCAGCTCAGGTGTATGTGGCTGGTGCCTTAGCCACTTGAGCCACAGGTGCAGAGCCAGCCCTCTCTTTCTTTTTAATTCTTCTTTTATCTCTGTTCTGTTTCCTTTTTTGAATTCTTTTTAGATTTATTTTCTGTGTCCTCACTTTGTTATATTTTCTGTCTTTTGTTTTCGGTCTTTTCCTTTTTGCTCTTCTTTTTAAATTTCTTTCCTTTTGGTTTTCTCTTTTTCTCCTCTTTCCTTCTCTTCTTCCCTCCCATCTTTGGGTTGTTTGAGCTGTAATATTTTCTTCCCATCTGTAGGGCTGTGGTTCAGAAACTCCACCATTCCCATAGGAATCTCCAGAGCAAGAGTGGGAAAGTTTTCCAAATTGCAAAGTTGGAGGCAGCTGGGAGCAGAGCTCAACCCAGGGTCAGTGAGCTTGACTCTCCCTCCCTCCATCCACATTCTTGCCTTTGCCTGTCAGTCCAGCAAGACCAACATGTCAAAATGATGAGCGTCCTTAGCAGACAGAGTCAGCCTGCGGGAGAGCCTAGCCAGCGCAGGTGGTACACCCTCTGTGGGCCTTTAGAGAGACAGTTATTTTTGCCACCTCGCCAAGCACAGCAGTAGATATATTTATTGTGAGAGGTAAAGCTAAGAGAATCTGGGCATAGCATTTCCGCAGTTCTACCTTATTCTTCTAGAACTTGACTCAGACTTGTCTATAATTTTTGTTAGTTTGTTTGTTTTGCAGTTTTTGGCCGGGGCTGAGTTTGAACCCGCCATCTCCAGCATTTGGGGCCAGTGCCCCACCCCTTTGAACCACAGGTGCCACCCTAGAATTTTTTACTAGGTATCAGAATGGGTATCTTTGTTTCTAAAAATGGAAAATAAGAAACAAACAGAAAACACAATTTCTGATGGAAATTGAATTTCTAATTTTAATACAGCAATGCTGAATTGGTTGGAATTGCCCAGGTGGTTTATATTACATTTCTTTCTGATTACCAGTTGCCTCCTACAGAAGGAAGGGCAGGGAGGTTTCAATATTGTAGACATCGGTTGAGTGCCCATAATGTGTCTTCATTATACACTTTATGGAGGAGAAGTGTGTGTGTGGGGGGGAGACTAAAAACTAACAAATATTCCCAAAATGATATATAAAAATAAATATAATTTGTAACAACGTTTAAATAAGAGGAGGCTGAAAGTTACTACTAACAGTTGGGGAAGCTGCTTTTTCAGGAATTCTATTCAGAATTATTTGAGCTAAAGTCTGAACACCACCCTTGTTTACTCATTTGCCTTGGCACTAGATTTGGTACAAATAACTACTGATTATTTTGCACAGTAAATTTCATGTTCAAAGAAAGAAATACAGAAGATTGTACTGTAGGTTTCGCAGTACTAAAAATGGTAGCAGTGGCCAGGTGCGGGGACTCACGCCTGTAATCCTAGCACTCTGAGAGGCCGAGGAGGATGGATTGCCTGAGCTGAGGAGGTCCAAACCAGCCCAAGCAAGAGAGAGACCCCTGTCTCTACTAAAAAAAAAAAAAAAAAAAAAAAAAACAAAGAAGAAGAAGAAGAAGAAAGAAAGAAAGAAAAAGAAAAGTAAACTGGGCATTGCAGCAGTTATCTGTAGTCTCAGCTACCTGGGAGGCTGAAGGAAGAGCATCAATCGTTTGAGCCCAAGAGTTTGAGGTTGCTGTGAGCTACACTATGGCACTTCCATCCAGAGCTATAGAGTGAGACTCTGTCTCAAAAACAAACAAACAAAAAAAAAAAACCAAATAAATAAAATGTTAGGACTCTTAAACAGGATCTGAATACCAAAGTGACTATTTTGAAGAGATTAACATTCACTTAAAAGTAGAAATGTAGTTGAGCTATTTTATGGTTATGCTATGCCCACAATATCCCTAATGTAAATAGATAAAACTTTTGTGAGACTTATGACTTTTAAAGAATAATTGAAAGCAAAATAAAAACAATTGTCAAAATGGCAGTTGAGTTCAAGAAAGGGAAATCACGTAGTCTGCAATTCTTACAAAAGACCATAGAGAAACTTTGACCTTAAAGAAATAAAATTTGGAAACCTGGAACATAAAAGTGTAAAACACAGGAGCAACTGAATTAAATATCATCTTTAAATAAAACAATTTATTGGAATAATAACAGCAAGGATGCTGGATGATGCTTTAAAAGTCTTCTAATGGCTGTTGCAAAGATTATCTACTTATT
This sequence comes from Loris lydekkerianus, assembly GCA_963574355.1. Lineage (NCBI taxonomy): Eukaryota > Metazoa > Chordata > Mammalia > Primates > Lorisidae > Loris > Loris lydekkerianus. The sequence goes on along the minus strand of CAUYPK010072576.1, from coordinate 23,482 downwards.
CTTTATCTGATCTATAAAATAGTACTAACTCTGAGCAGGTTATGAAATAATGTAGGAAATAGTGTCTATTATATTTAGACACATTTTATTGTGTCTATTCACATGTCTGACTAACCCACACTATTTAAATCCCTTACAAAGGTATATTCCCAGAATCCTACAGAGTATAATGACTAAGAAGTCTTCCAGTCACAGCTAGAAAAGGAGGCAGTCTCTCATGATAGCCACCAATCTGTGATTGCATGTGGGCATTTAGCCAGAAAGTATTTCCCAGTGGTAAATGAAAGTTAATAGAAAAATATACAGGGAAAATGAGATTTGAAAATAAGAAACATGTTTATTTTTCTAACTATGATTTAAGGTTTAAAAATTCCAAATGAATAAATATCTTTATTTTTACTGGATTTTTGCTTTTTAAACCAAGTTCCAAATTTGGCTTTTTCTTTAAGCAATCATGCAAACAGCCTAGTCAATACATTTTACAGATTTAAAAGAAATGAAATACAAGTTTAAATTTGTACCAATTCCTAATTATAAAATTAAAAATTTAGATAAATGCCACTAGGAAGAGATTGATTCATTATGAATTCAGTCAAATTTAGTGGGTATCTTGGTCTATTTTCTGCTGCTACAATAGAAAACCATGGACTTAATTTAGCAAGAAAAGAGATTTTTTTCTACACTTGGTTATGGAGGCTGGGAAGTCCAACAGCATGGCACTGGTGTCTGGTGTGTGTCATCCATGGCAGAATGGGAAGGGCTAGTGAATGTGAAAGACACAGAATAAATGGGGATCATAGTTATCCTTTCATTAGAATGCCAACTTCTTCAATAACGGCATAAATACATTCATGAGGGAAGAGTCCTCATCACCTAATCACCTATTAAAGATCCCATCTCCCAATACTGTTGTAACAGCAATTAATACACAAATTTCAGAAGTCAAAGTGGGCATTTAATATAATAATAAATTATATTTATTGAGCATCCATCAAGTGTGCAATACTGTGCAAAATGGTCTGTTTGGTCCTCCAAACACAGCTATGAGGTGGGAACTGTTATCATCCTTATTTTATAGATGAGAAAAAAAATGAGAGGTCAGAAAATTAGCGCCATATCACTAAGTATTAAAGGACATGAATAAACCCAGTTATTTTTACTCCAGAGGACCACTTCCATTAAAAAAAAAAAAACTTTTATTTTAATAAGTAATACATTTCCATGATTTAGAAGTAAAATAAAATATCTTATCATTAGGTTGAACACTTAATTTGTCATGTACTTCTGAGAATAAAAGGAGCTGACTAACTGGATAGGATAGTAAAGAAACAACATGATATTCCTGAGAAAAGTGGAATATTATGCCACTTGACCATTGATGGAAAAATAGCAGTCTCTGTGTACAGTGTCCCTTGCTGCCTAATTCCTGCCTTTCCGAGACAACTACTCTTAATACTTTTTGCTGATATTTTCATTTGTATTTTATATTTTGGGATTTCCTTTTTCATAAATGATATTCAAAACTATTCAAATAACGTCATACTGTTAATTCTTGATTTTCAATTTTCAAAATCATGTACTGATTTTTACTATGGAGCACAAGCCCTCAGCTTTTTTATTCTTTCTCACCACACTTATTCTACCTTCATCCTCATATTTTTTGGGGGGAGAGGGTTGTTTTTGGTTAAATAATTCAGTGTTTTTATTACTAGGATCATACTATGTATAAGTTTGATTATAGTTGATCCACCTGTAATAATCTATTATATTATGTTTTCTTGATCTACCTACTGTTTTTTCCTGAAGTTAACTGTCTGTGTGTTGGCTTTTGCTTAGTTTTCTATGTACCCATTTTCTATTCAATCTTAAGCTTTCTATCAGCTCTGAAGCTCCTCTTATTACTGGCAAGTCTCCTAGTAATTGGTAAGTTCTGCCTTTTTTCCTTGGAAATTACCCTCATGGATTCTTCACCTTCCTGATCCAAATGACAGATTGATCTCTGACTCCATAAACCATAGTTTTCTTGGGAAAATTCTTCTTCATTTCCCACATTGTTCCCTTCATCATTTTTTTTCTTTTAGATTTTTCATCTCCTGGATTACGTGTCTTTCTCATAGTGTCCCCAAGACTAGAGCCTCTTTGAACCAATCTGTACCTACAGCCACGTCCTGTTTTTTTCCAGGCAGGGAGGAGTGTAGTTGACTGACAGTGCAGGCAGCAATAGGGCACCCGGACTCTAAAGGTTCCTTTTAGAGTTGAAAATTGATCCTCTTGTCCTCACCCTACCCTGTCCCTGGCACCTGTAATTCTGAACCTTCCCGGGGTTTGGCACCACAATTTGTGTTTTTCATTTCTATCTCCCTGTCCAGGCAGTTGGGTGTCAACTATCTTTGCATTGCTGTGTCAGTTACCATTCATGTCTCGATGATTTTTCACCTTCCAAAGTTAAATATCTTTTCCTGTTTTCATTGTCTTGAGGAGATGGTAATGCTTTTAAAATAGATTTTACTTTTTATGATAGTTTGATTCAGGCTCACAGCAAAATTGAGCAGAAAGTGCAGAATTCCCATATACTCTCTGCCCCCCCAACATGGACAGCCTCCCCTCTGCTAACGCTGGATACCAGAGTGATACATTTGTTAAAATTGATGAATCAGTATCATCCAAAGTCCACAGTTTGCATGAGTGCACTCTTAGTATTATAATACATTCTGTGAGCATGGATGCATGTCCACCATTACAGTATCACAGAGAGTAACTTCAGCCCCCCAAATCCCCTGTGTTTCTGCCTACACATCTATCTTTCCTGCTCCCACTTCCCACAGACCTTTGTCTTCACTGCCTCGCTGTCTTCAGAACGTGGTAGTTGGAATCACACAGTGTGTCTTTTATTCACTTAGCAACATGCATTTAAGCTTTAGCCACGTCTTTTCATGACCTGAAGGCTCGTGTCTTTTTCTACTGAATAATACTTTATTGTATGCATATACCACAGTTTGTTCATCCATTCACCTATTGAAGGACAAGTTGATGGCTTCTGAGTTTGGGCAATTATCAATAAAGCTTCTATAATCATCTGTGTGCAGCTTTCTGCATGGACATAAATTGTAAACTGCACTGGTAAACCAGTTTTGTTCAATGATTGTTGGGAAAAGTGACCAGAGTTTAAAAAGCAGAATGTGTTGTAAAGGATTTTAATTAAACTAAGGGAATATATAAAGAGTCTCTGAGTAAATGATAAGATATATCAAGGGTATAGATGATAACTTTGAAGTTTTTTTTTTTTTTTATAGACTAGGCCTTACTCTGTCACCCAGGATGGAGTGCAGTAGCCTGATCACAGCTCACTGTAACCTCAAATTCCTGAGCTTCAGCAATCCTCCTACTTTAGCTTCCTGAATAGCAGGGACTACAGGTGTGTACCATTTCACCTGGCTAATTTTTAAAAATCTTTTAATAGTGACGGGTCTTGCTATGCTGCCCAGTCTGTTCTTAAGTTCCTGGTCTCAAGGGGTCCGCCTGTCTTGGTCTCCTAAAGTGCTGGGAACACAGGTATGAGTCCCTGCTCCTGGCTTAGAAGTTAATTTTCACCTGTCTCCTGCACAATGAGAGAGCTTCCAGGTTCTCAGGAAGATTGACTCCTCATTTTGAGCCCCATTAATTGGTTCCCCATATGTGCTCCTATGATGATCTATACTTCCCACACCCCAGCATTTACCATAATATGTTGAAATTTGTCAGGATAACCTGTGAGGCTCCAGGTTCTTCAAGGCCAGGATCCATGAATATGGTGTTCACGGTGCCAACAGCCGGCACTTAATAGGCACTTGAATAAATGTTAATCAAATTAATGAGTAAATGGGAATACAGTTGGGAAATAGTTGGTAGAAATCTTCGTGTTAGTAGTGCATATATGCTACATATATGCTGTGTAATAAACTATATTTGCAGTTACACAACATTATACTCCTTAATACTAAGCAATGTGGTGATATAGGAGGACGTATGAGAATAGGCCTAAACGGTGTCTGGCACCACGCAGGATCCTGCGGTTTAGACGATAGAGGTAGGACTAGGGCCGAATCAATGAATGCTCTCAGATACACGTCTCAGTGTTCAGCACTGGAAGCTGCCCCAGGGGAAAGGGGGCGGCGGTGAATGTTTTGTTTACCATCCAGCAACATTTTGGAAATAGTCTCTGTTTGGGGAGATTGGTTTGAAATGATAGGTTTCTATTTGGCAAAACTATTTTCAATTAAATAGCACTTTCTATGATCATGTCTTTATTTCGTTATGGTAGTCTAACTTCATGAAAAAGACTGACTATGTAACATTTTTCTTCTCAAAAAAAATATACAATGGCCTGTTCGGTATGAATTAGTAATTTCCAACCTTGCTATTACAACGAAAAATGTGCAGTTAGTATGGCAAAGTTATAATTTCGAAAAATAGTTTGGCATCACCAAGTCTCATTACTTTCTTGCTTGTTTATAGTCTTATTTTATGTGTTCCTGAGTTAAACAGTCTGGTTAGGTTTGGGGCGCACCTGCGTGAAGGTCTCAAGCCTAATCAGATCAGGCTGAGCTGCTCTGCTCTTACCTGGGAACATTTTTCCTTCCCGAGCCTCGGTGCCTTCTCTTTTCTGTGTTTCCCTACTCATTTACACCTGGTTCTCTTCTCTTCAGCATGTTGTAGCCCACTACTTTTTTCACAAAATTTAACTGGCCTCAGTTTTGCAAAAACAAAAAAAGAAACAGTTACCCACAAAAAATTCCATTTTTTTTTCTTTGTGTTAACGCCTTATCTAATTCTCTGAAGAGGCTAGGAGGCTGCTTACTAGCTTGTGCTAGTCCCTTTTAGACCATAAACCCCAGATGAATAAATAGCTATTTTTTAAGTGTACTTTTGCATGACCCAAGCTTTTCTTAATGTGGTGGCTAATTAATACCATTCCAATCCTATTCCGCATTTCTAGTCTAAATAAATGTTTAAGTTACAACCACAGCTTATAATTCAGCACTGAGAAAGCTAGAAAACTGTAAAAACTAGAACACTTTCAGTGCATGTGAGGGAGTGGTCCATATAGTCATATAAGGCAGTGATGTGTAATGTACCTGTTGCTCATTTAAAAATTTGGCATGGCCTGCATTACCTATGTGTCCTATCTATCTGTGTAAGATCACACTGAGCCTGTGTGTAATGTTTTACCATCAATACTGCCAAAGTCCTGAATTGAATTCTCTCCAGAAATGTTAAGGTTTGAGTTTATTGTTTCAAGTTAATGAGTAAGCCTTTAACTTAAGGCAAAGATGAGGGTGGAAACCAGATTATGTGGCCTTAAACCACACAACAATTTCCCTTGTGAAATTTTTTGCTGTTTAAGTTTAGTTTGTATAAAATAATCAAAACTCTCTGCAGGAATTATAAGCTTCTAAAGTGTTTTATTCCCACAGAGCAATTTAGATCATGTGTGGCAGGATAGAACTTAGAAAGTGGTTGAATCTGATTCATTGTAAGCATTAGAAATCAAAATTAGCATTAAAAATCAGCCCATTCTGACTTTCTCCCTATGCATTGGCTTCCATAAAACAATTGAATGCACTGTGGGATTCATCAGTTTTTTTAATGAACTTTTGACTGTGCAATTGTGGCAAGTAAAAAATTTTGGAATCAAACTTGGTTCATTTCTAGTTAGCTCAGAAAGTCATTAAAACAGAGAGAAGTCCATATATGTTAATTGATAAACATTTTGATTATACTTTTATTCCACTTTATTTCCATGTTTGTGTTCTTGTTGGCTTCCAGGAAAGTCTTAACAGACATAATTTCTTCAATTATTCTGGACTAAGCGTGGCATTTAAGGTCTCTTTCTTTTAGTCTTAGTTCATATGGAGATATGAACATGTTCTCTGTCTTTTCTGATGGAAACTCCATATATAATAACCTTGTATATTTTGAGAGCTTTTCCCTATGCTTTGTGTATGTATAATTTATTTAAAACTAACATTAGCACAGGACGATGAAAACCTTGTTCAAAAAGTCTCTTTCCTGATAACCTTGGCTTTTTCAAGGGGATATTTGTTCAAAAGGAAAACAAAATAAATAAAAATACTGATATTATTCACTACAGTTTTAAAATATATCAAATTTTCTAACGTAAATAACATGTATTTTTATTTCTATAACAAGAATTATTACATAATAATCATATAACATCAGTGGCATATAATTTTCTACCAATAAATTTGTGTATCCATAAAAATGCTTTAATAGTCTTTTTAATGCATTACTTATTTCTTTTTCAGAAAAAGGAAAAGGACCACTTTTTCTAAGGTAAATACCCACTTCTCCCAAAAATAAAACTCCAGGGATTTGACAACTATAAAAGTGAATGACATGTAATATGAGATGAAAGTATCTTTACTTAACACTGATTACTGGTGAGAAACACTGGAATTTTATCGTGACAACTGTGTAATTATTTTAGGAATACTGTGTTTACTTTATGATGTCTATGACCATTTTTGTTTTCTCCTTAAGAGTAATTTGGTGAACTGCAATTTACTGCAATTTGTACAAACAAGAATTGTAGATTATATTCTGCTATTAATCTTTCCAAATTCAAATGTACATCAATCAATCCAGAGGTGGCATATGTCCAAATTTAATGACTCATGCTTAAGAAAGCAACAGTTAATTACAATTTTAAAAGGTTGTGTATTTTTTAGCTATTCAAAAACACAACACTGCCTTCCAGCAATAATCTGGGGTTGGTACCAAAGAAGACTCCTGGCCTGTCTGTGGAACCTCTCGGAGGCATGGTGTTCACTAGGATGTGTATGTAGAACAATTTTCCTGTTCCAAGGGCTGATGTAGATTAGTTCAAAACCAAAGCCATCAGTAGTAACCTAGCCTTCTCAACACCCCCAAAGTTCAGACTTTGTATTTGCTAATTAATTGGAAAACATATGTTCACTATGGCAGATACATATAATTTAAGTTGTATATCTGATTACTGTGGAGGACCATGTGGGAATAAGAGAACCTTATTTTGATGTATGTTTCAAAGGACAAAAAAAGATCATCTCTCCTTGAACTCAGGAGTTAGAGACCAGCCTGGGCAAGAGCAAGTACTCCGTCTCTAAAAATAGCCAGGTGGGCATTTTGGCGGGTGCTTGTAGTCCCAGCTACTTGAGAGGCTGAAGCAAAAGAATTGCTTGAGCCCAAGCGTTTACTGGGAGATATGACACTGTGACACCACCACGCTCTACCCAGGGTGACAGAGTGAGACTCTGTTTTACAATAACTAAATAAATAAAATAAAAATCATCTTAGCCACCAAGTAATTCCTATAGCAATTACCGTATATACTCGAGTGTAAGCTGAGTTTATCAGCTTATACTTGGCACAAATTTTGTGCCAAAAAAACTCAGCTTATACTCGAGTATATACGGTACCTTTGTTGCTTGACATTCCTGTCATAAAAATTTACCTTGTGGGTTAAGACATTATCTCCAGAAACAAGATTTCCTTAAACAGTTTCTAACTGACATGTCAATAATTTCATGTTTTTTCAGTTCCTCAGAACCTGTAAAGACCTTTATGATACTTGTGTAGGCTAGTATTATTTTCCTATTAGCAAGGAGGAACTGAGGCTGAGAGAAGTTATATAACCTGCCCAGGGTCATAAAATTAGTGGCAAATAGAAGCTTCTGAATCCAAATCTAATGCTTTCATTGTGCCATTACAGAAGTATTTAAGTGATTACTGGATCATTAGCTAATGCACAGGATAGCTAAGCAGATTAGATTCTTCTCTTGAGGAAGATCAGAGCTGCCGTAGGACTGGAAAGATACTTTAGGTCAAGTGAAGAGGGAGGTGGTCCAGGATACCTTGGTGGTCAAGAAAACAGAGATAGAGGTAGAAATCCCATCACTAAACTCACTCTTTGAGGTTGCTTCTGGCTATAAGAACAACAAATCTTTCTCTTCTTGCCACAGCTCCTGAGAGTCACGGTCTAAGAGATTTCATCATGTCTTCTCACCTTTATTTTTCCATGCTATAAAATAGAGGGTTTCTTGAAAAAGAGAATTTAGACACAAAATTCTCCATGGAATTTATTTAGGCAGAAAATATATATGATGCTCCATAAGTTTTCTCTCTAACGGCCTTGGATGATATTTGGAAGAAATTCTGCAAACTAAGTATGTCTATAGCTGCAATTTTTCATAATAACAAGTACACATTTGTGATTAAGGATCTGAAGCCAGAATGCTTGGCTTAGATGGTTTCTTGCCAGCTCAGAGACCCCAAGAAACTTACTCATCCTTTCTGTACCTCACTTTCCTCTTTTGTTAAATAGTCAAAATAAGAGTAGCTATCTCATATTTTTCTGTAAGAATTACCCAATTCATTACATATCAAGATCTTAGAACAAAGCCTGGTTCAGGGAATGCTCTTAAGGAATTTTAGACATTATTCCAGTTTTTAGAAATTTATAATCAAGGCATGCCACAAAAAGTGTGGATACAATTGAGAATAACACCAATAAGGTTTTGAAGTTTTAAATTATTGCAGCTATTATTTTTTCTTAATAGGAACTTTAATTGTAGTTAACAATTAGTAGATTTTTGATGGATTAACAAACTGTGGTATATGTATACCATGGAATACCATTCAGTCGTAAAAAGATGATGACTTTATATCTTTTGTATCAACACCTTCTTCCTAGTTAAGCATCACAAGAATGGAAAAGCAAGTATCCAATGTGCTCAATACTAACATGAAGCCAATAGATGATCTAATCCCTGTCCACATAGGAGAAAAACTCAATTAAATTCAAGTTTGGAGGAGGGTCTAGGAGGGAGCAGGGAGAGGGAGGAGGAGAGGGGTTTGGGGTGCTCCCACTTAGTAGGCACAAGGTAAGGGTGTATGGCACACCTCTTGGGAGTCTACCTATCAAATGCAAATATTGCGACCTAATTGTTTGTACCCTCACATTAATCTGAAATAGAAAAAAAAGAGCTGAAAGGGAAAAGAGCCAGGAAATTAAAAGAAAAACAGATGATTCAGTAAAATGAAACAAACATTCTTTTGCATCTGCCTGAAGAGGTTTAGGAGATGACGTTTATTCTTTTAAGACCATATTTTTATCTTGGCAGTATGTCTCAAGGCCTGAGTTGTTAGAAAGAACAGCTCAATTAGTTGTCAACTACTGTGCTGTGTACCTCTCATACTTAACCTGCCATGTAGCCTTACCTGATAGGAGTATTGAAATGTGATCTGTGTGAGCAAAGGTGAAATTAAAAGGCCCTTAGGAGCATAAGCTTGGTAGATACAACTTGCTGGTGATGTGGACAAAAAAAATAACTAGCTTCAAAAGGTGCCTGTATCAGTTAGCAGCAGTGATGACACTAGGCAAGTTATCTATGTCTTCAGGATTTTATTTCCCTCATCTGAAAAACAGGAGCAATAATACATATACCGCAGGGTTGCCATAGAAATTAAGTTTGAAAAGGTTTGGGAGAGCAGTGCTTTGTAAACAATCCGTGTAAAGGGACCTTAGTCTGGTGTTCTTATCTTGCCTTCTGCTGGCCCATATCCTAACGTGGGTGATTTCTCTAACCCAGCTGCAGCAAAGGTTGAGGCTTAGAAGTAACCTGTCCTTCTTGAGCGTGGGGTGGGTCCCACTGGTCTCTGGTTCTGAGACCAGGGAGGCCCTAGAGCTTTTTCTTCTAAGTGTCATTATGAAAAGTTTGAAGCAGTCTTCATAAGGAAGCTAGAACAGATTCCTGCTTGTACCTGCAGTCAGCTGTTTTGTTGTTGTTTTTGATTGGGCCCAACACATCTGGACTATGGTGGGTTGCACAGCACTTCATGAAAGTCTTGACAGCAGGATTTGGAGCGCATGCCGCCTGCATTCACACCTTACCGTCCCATCTGGTAAAGAGAAGCCCAGTTGAGACTCACAAGGGAGACTGATTTATGCATTTTAGTGAAGGCCCCATTTATCACATTCACAAAGTGAGACATCAGCACGGCATTTTACGTTTTAAATGCCTCTGCTCTGTCTCGTTCCACATCAAAAAAAAACTCAGAAAATTAGGTAAGAGAGTGGCTCGAGAACTAGTTTATTACGTAGAAAACTATCGGAACGCAGTGAAATTGGTTCTAAGTGTTGATTAAAGTGAAGAATTTCAGTACAATTCAAGATGTTTTGGAAAACGTTTGGTAGCACTGTGTATGTTTTTATGTGCGTATGTTTGTGTATATATACATATGTGTGTATATGTGTATATATGCACATAGATATAATTTTACTGGAATTACCTGAATTTCAACATTATCCTGTCTACTTTGCTCAGTGTGAACACTTTCTTGACAGGAAACTAGCAAACATCAAATTTTGTCAGGAATATTCCTCAGCCCATAGCTGAATTATGAGGTTTGTCAGTCAATAAATTCATGATCAGAACTTGTGACGCCCTTATTGTCCTGTATTTCTTAGGCAATTGTCTTTTGATGACCACTACATGCTGCTTTTTAATATCCAACACCCGTCACATGTCACATCTGTAAGTAGGTTACCCACCGGCTCTTATTCATGTAAGTGAGGAATCCTTTTACACTTATTCCTTAGACGTTTTATCATCACCAGGACTAGCTTTAATTCAGGAGCAGTAAAATTGGGAGAAAATTTGATTAAGCTCAGATCATTCTTTACTTTTCATTATTTTAAAACAAACTAAACTGAAATAGGCAGACAAAGTTAGTCACTTAATACATTATACTTTATTCATTATACACTTTTTGGGAAGTAGAACATATTTAAAGTCAATTTTTCAACCTATGCAGAATATATTTTAATTTCAACCTAAACTTCTTTTATTCTCATCTTACTACTATCAAGTACAGTGTAACAACTTTGATTTTTTTTAATTGAAGCAAATTAAGTTTAGATAAATTTTGTGTTGAGAGAATTCCATTACAAACTTAAAACAAGTAGGCTATTCTTGAGTGTTTATTCATCTTTTCATCAAACATTCATGAACTTCTACTATATATCAAGCACTTTGGTAAAGCAGAAGATTTAGCAGAGAAGGAAACAGACCCAGTCCCTCCCTTTACAGTCCTTATAGCTCAGAACATAACAGTAAACAATTAACTGCAAAAGTAGGCATGCATTTAGTAGCTGAGTGAAGGACCAATGAAGGAAAAATCTGAGGTTCTGTGACTGACAATAAAAGGGATACCTAGTTTAGACTGAGAACAGGCAATGCTTCTCTGGAAATTATAGTTAAGCTGGTAAAATATCAGATGATGGGCTGAAAGTGTATGAAGAATGAAAGGTGGTCACAAGTTTGAAGTGTAGGGATGGAAAGAGAGTAATACAAGGCAAAAGCAAGAGGTCGCTTCAGGCTGGATTGTATCAGCACTTGCTGATTTTAAAGTACCTTGATTTTAAGTATGTTGGCAGTTAGCGAAGGGTTTTCTAAGAGACTTAAAAAATAAGGTTAATAATCTTTAGAAGGTCTTTCACTGCTGGTTGCATAGAACATGCATTGGAAGAGAACAAAGATAAAGAGAGATGAAATATCCAGTGGGGGATAGCAACTGAGAGGTTACTGCAGCGGGGTGGGGGAGAGACGATCGTGACTTAGGCTAGATTAGTGGCAGGCAGAGGAGACAGACTGAAGTGCACATACATTGTGGTGGCAGCATAAAGTCATTACGGGGCGCATTGGATAAGCCCAGGGAGATGGAAGGAGTTATTAAGAATGACTTGTGTTTTTTTTATCATAAGGAACCTAATACCTGGAGGTACCATGTACAGGATGAAGAATGGTGGAACGGGAGCAGATTTAACAAAAAGGATGATTCAAAACCCAGAGGTAGGAATCATAGTTCCAAAGAGGTCAAGAGGGAAGATGCAGTGAAAGACAGACATTTGGGGTGGCACAGGAGCAATGCTGAAGATGACAGCGCCCGTAACGAAAGCTCAGGGGGCACGGACTGGGGAGTGACAGTTCTCTCAAGTTAGGAGAACAGGGGACTGAGGTGCATTGGCGAGAAACTCAGAAGTAGCTTCAAGAACTCGTGTTTGTTGACACCTTTTTTGCCTTTGAACTAAGTCACTTAGTCTCTACTCACCCATCTGTTAGTAAAGATGCAGGAAGTGACTGGGCACCTTTTCTAGTCTAGTATTCTGTTATATGATTCTATGTGGTGAGAGACACCAGGAGTTTTGAACTTAAAAAGTCAGAGTTCAATTCTAGGTCTTAAATTTCCATATCTATAAAAAAGACCAACATTAATGAAGTAGTAGGTAGAAGTAGTAGGTAGTGTTCTTTCCTGATAATGCTGATCAATAGTTGTTACATATTTCATTTGGAAATTAATCATATACTTCCCTATGCCATCTCTTTTAAAATACGTAAGTTGAATCTGGAATAGAATCTCAGCTTTACTGCATTTTTACATATTTTTTTTTTCATGTGATCTTACTACTCTGAGGCTCTATTTTCTCATTTGTAGTAATCTTTAGCTTGTAGGGTAGTTGTAAGATTTGAATAAAATAATACATGCCTAAGTCTTTGCAGAAGACCTGGAACATAGCAGATTCTCAAAAAGTTCAATTCTCTTTTCTTTTATTCCTTAAGTAAAATTTTGTTGAACTATAATTCTCTGCACATTCCATTCCAAGGAAACAACGAAGGTTAGGTAAGTAATCTTTCAGCCAATATTACCTGGACCACTGGTTATGTGGTATTTATTTCTGTATTCAACAGTGGCTAGATTTTTAGGCAGAGGCAGTAAGTATTTTGTTAATGCTTTATGGTGACCAGGGGAATTCTGATTTACTCCTTTGTGAGAGAGAAAACAGCTCCAGCAGCAGTAAAAAAGCTTCCAGAGCCCAACTGGCATCCCCTAAACCTTTGTTTTATACATATATATTGCTGAATGAAAGTCAGTTTGTATTTTAATGGCAATAATTATCTTTGACCTAGGTAAAGAGATTCTGGAGTGCTGTGTAAAAGAAAAACACCACATGCACCCTTTGCCGGTAAGAGGGCCTCTCGCTTGATTTGGGAGCCATTACAATCAGTGCGCTACTCAAGACCCTCTCAGCCAGCTCTTTTCAGTACCATCCAATTTTCTACCTCTTAGTCCTGAGATTATCTGAAGTGAATTGCTGAAGAGAGGACAAATGTCCATCCCATAATATGCTTACCATGCCAAGGCCGGGTTGAATGGATTCTAACACCTTTGTATTCCAGGCTCTGGTTTAGCTCACAAGTGCCTGTGATTCTACCTGGAAAGGACAAGAGCATCTTAGACTCTTGGGCCAAGTGCTTTCTTTCTTCACCTCACCTTAAAGTCTGGGAGTTCAAATTATACAAGTTTGAGACTTTTATCACTTCAGCCTCTGGCTATCACAATAAATCCTAACCCCAATCTTTCGGTCTAATCTCTCTTTACCAACACCTTGTTACTCCAATTCTGACTGCCCTCAGATTAATCTCTCTAAAATTGCTCTCAAGTCTTTTTTTGTTTGTTTGTTTGTTTTCAGTTTTGGCCAGGGCCAGGCTTGAACCCACCACCCCTGGTATATGGAGCCAGCACCCTACTCCTTGAGCCACAGGCACTGCCTCAAGTTTCTTTCTTTTAAACAAAGTATAAACTCTATAAGGTGGCATAATCAGATCTCAACCTACCTGCATAAACTTTTCTTTCATTATATTCTTCCATGATCCTGACATACTTGCCAAATATAATTTCTTAGGATCTTGCCAATTCTGATATCACCGCTAGAAGCATATGAGGCCCCCTTTGCTTTGAGATCCAGAGGCTTTATCTTCATTTCATTAGCACATGGCAGTCCTTTTTATTCTATGCTGAAAAAGCTTTTGAGGTTGCTGTAAGATATGTTGCCATGGCGCCCCCCCCCACAAGTTATTAATATTTTACCTGTACTCCTATGTGCATGATCCCTTCCACTGAAAGTTACTTCTTTTATAAAGCAGAAGCTAGTGATCATCACCAAATCTTTCTGTTTTACCCTACAGCAAATACATTCTGTGTAGCAATAGGAATGAGAATTAAAGAGGAAAACAAAGGGGAAAAAAAAATACATATATAAACTTAACCTCTTAAAAACTGTTATCTAGGTACTTCTTATCACATTTAATCTTCAAGACAAACCCTATGACGTATCATTAAAACATTTTAGAGGTAGGACCTGAAGCTGAGAACATTGAGTTATTTGTCCAAATACATCTGCCTATTTACTTGTGAAACCAGTACCTAAAAGCAGATCTGTCTGGCTTTATAGTATGAGTTTCCATTGAAAGGCATTGACAGCTTCTGGTCATGAATTATATCAATAGGCTTCTATAAGATCCACCTGGATTCCTACAGGGAAAAGAAATGTGATTCCAGAATTCTGTTTTCTGAAAGCTAAAGTCACTAGTTTACTACAGAGGAGAAGGGTATGGAAACTAATCCTGATTAGCTATGTTACTAATCCTAATTTGTAGGAGTAAACACTCATAAAATGTTGAGATTTTGTGGACTCATATATGATCTAAGCTTGGACCATAGCAAGAGGAGCTTTAGAAAGAAATGAAGCTCTTGAGTGCTATCAATGAGTTCATAGATGAAAATACAAAGTTAAGGAATAGACTGACTAGTACAATCAATAAGGGGGAAGACTTTCCATGGTGAGGAAAGTTCAAAAACAAGGCTCTTTGGGGTAGATTAAAAACTAGCCAGGCACAGTGGCTCACATGTGTAATTCTAGCCGACTGGAAAGCCAAATAAGGAGGATCTCTTAAAGTCAGGAGTTCGAGACCAGCCTGTACAAAAGCAAAAACTATTTCTACTAAAATAGAAAATATTAGCTGGACGTGGAGGTACATAGCTATAGTCCCAGTTACTTGGGAGGCTGATGCAGGAGGATCACTTGAGCCAGGAGTTTGAAGTTGCTGTGAGCTATGCTAACTCCACTGCACTGTAGCTTGGGCAACAGAGTAAGACTCTGTGTTAGACAAGAACAACAAATGAATAACAACAACCCCCTCTCCCCTGGCCATCTACTACTTCTGCCCATATATCTTTGGCCAAAGGAATCCAAATGGCCAAGACTAAAGTCAAGGGGCAGGAAAAACACTGAACCCGTCATGAATTCACAGCAAGGGTGTGGATATAGGCAAGGATGAAGAATGGAGGTCAGTAGTTCAATTTACTAGCATCAGTAAGGTAATAGACTATGAGATTGTCTGGAGGGAAAGAATCTCAGGTGGAGTGAACAGCTAGTAGAAAAACCCTAAAGGAGGAGGATCTCTGGTGTATTTGAGAAACAACAAGGGCAAGTGCGGGCATTGAATGCAGTGAGTGAGGGGGAGGGTTGTACAAGATGGTTGTGGAGAAGCAATGGTGGCCATGTGTGGGGTGAACACAGCCACTTGCGTGAGAAGTCAATACAGAGTTTTGAGCAAAAATTGGCACAATTTGACTTATATTCCAAATAAATCACTCTAACCCCAACTCCTGTATTGAGAATAGACTTGACAGGATAAGGGTAGAATCCAGGAGAACAAGAAGCTATTTCAGTAGTCCAGGAGGAAGATAGTGGTGAGATGGTGAGAAAGGTTAGATTTTCTATATATTCTGATGTTGGAATGAAGACAATATCCTGACAGTTTGGTGAGGGTTGTGGGATAATAAGAGAGGTCAAGGATGACTCCAACATGTTTGTCCTGAACAGCAGATGTAAATGGAGTCATCATTAAATAAGACGGAAAACCAGTAGATGGTAGAGCTTTGAGAAGAAGAAGTTTGATGAGGGACATACTGAATTTGTGGTGTTTATTACACGTTCAAGAGGAGGTGACCAAGAGGCAAGTGAATCCATGAGACTGAAGTTCAGGAGTAAAGATGCACCTTTAGGAATCATTGGTTTGTGAATGGCTTTTAAATAATAAGACTGATTCTGTTCACTAAGGGAGTGATAGTGTAGATAGAGAATAGGTTTAAGCCTTGAGTACTGGGGAACTCCAACATTATGAGGTCTGGAAGAAGAAGAACAGGAAATAACATTAAGCTAGAGAAGCCAATAAGACAAGTGTGGACCATTGTATGGGCTTTGTACTGAAGAGGCAGAAATCAAGCAAACTGGTCTCAGTTGCATCAACTTTCAAGCCAGGCAGGTTGGTCTCCAGCACCCACAACTGACTGTCTTTTCAGATGTGCTTTGGTTGGCTGGCAGCACCAACTAGAGTGGAAGCATTGGCTTAAGAGTTACAGAAAATTTAGTATCATGCTATCTTAGCGATGTACTCCCCACAGGCATGGGCTGATGGGTATTGGGGAGATAGATTAATTTGAATGTTAGCATTTCCTGATGAGTCTTAAAGCTCATTGCTTTTGTTTTCCTGATGGCTATGTCAGAAAAGATCTTTATCATAAATCTTACATGAACACCAAATCACAGACTCATACAGCTTGATTATTTTACCCTACAACTCTCAGAATAATTTCTAAATTTCTTAGAATGACATTGAGGAACATCTTTGATCTGATTTTACCTGATCCTGATTTTATCTGCCATCCTTTCCATCACTTGCCTTGTTCCAGCAAGTTGACATGCTATACTTTTACATCCCTTAACACCACCGTTTCTTTGCACATGACAGACCCTTGGAACACTATTTCTACCCACTAGTTGGCGAGCAACCTGTTAAATTTTAGGTCTCAGCTTAGATGTTACCTCCATCTTCCTTGATCCTCCAAATCAGGATTATATACTTTTCTCTGTTGTCCCATAATACTGTAAAATTCCCACATCATTTTGCTGTTATTCGAGAGTTTTGTAATTTTCGATATACTTGTCCATTTCTCCTTCTAGACTACGGGTTGGAAAACTTTTTCTTTGACCAGATACTAAATATTTTAGGCTTTGAAGGTCAGTCATTCTCTGTCACAATGACTCAGCTCTGTCACTGTAGCATGAAAGCACCTGCAGATAACACGTAGCCAAATAACTCTATTCCAATAAAATTTTATTTACAAAAAACAGTCAATGGACTGGACAGGGCCCAAGAAGGCAAGAAGTGTATTTTGACTGTTTTATTCCCAGCACCTATCACATTCCTTGAAATACAACAAAACCTCCACAAACATTTGTTTAAGGAATAAAGGACCTTCTGGCACAACCTTTCCCAGAAAATAGCCTCATTATGATCATAGAACGTGTTGTGCAATTTAAAAATTACTTTATGTGCATTCCTTCAAAGCAAGCATAAATCTAAATCTAGCATCCACTGTAATGGTCTCAGTTTTCCTCATTTGCATTTTGCCTGGTGAGGCAGTTGTTACACTGACACATGAGGGCCGTTTAATCTGCACATTTCTAGCTGTGATCAGGGCATTGTAGAAATTGCTGTCTTTGTACATGGAGTTCAGATGGCACTGCCCCTGCGATCCAGTCTGTACATTGTGGTTATTGGGAGTCTGGTATTTATTGACCATTTCTGTGTTTCTGTAGTGCATGGAATTTGGGTAAATGGTGATTCATTTGGAGAGGTATCATTTATTTAGATTCATTTAATGGAGTTTCATGTGGTTTCTCGGCCATGGTTTACTTCCCCAAATTATGAATGGGAAATCAGGAGATTTACGAGAATTTTGGCTTGTACCTTTGCCAGGTAATGAGTAAAACATGGTGTAGGGGATGAGAAGCTATGTTTGTGGTAGTCACATCTTTTAACCAGACTCTGTCAGGATGTTGAGCCAGAATTGGTCAGATGAGCAAGTTAATCCTTGGGAAGTCTCATTACTTTTGGGTTATTTGCAAGAAAAGTAAAAGAATAGAAAAGATGCTTTTATTTTGAAAGTGACCCCACAGACCATAATTATTTCCATTTTTTCCAGATTGCATTGTACCTTATGTAGTAACAGAGAATTTTTTTTTTTTTTTAGTTGATTTTGAGTATCAGCCAAACCCAGAAGAGAAGGGGCTTTGAGACTCTGTCTGCCTTTCAGCGGCCACGTAGGCCCTATGTGGTCAATAAGAGGTCATCCTGTGCCTACTGCAGAGGTCAGTTGACTGCTCCCCTGAGCTAAGTACCACCTGGGGCCAAATGGGTTTTCAGCTATATGGGAATTGTGATGAAAGTCTTTCACATTTTAAAGTTAAATGCAGACCAAAGAAAGAGGAAAAGGGGTTAATGAGAAGTTAGAAGAAAATAGAAGATTGAATATTTAAAAAGTTCCATAGAACAGGAGATTTAAAAGGGTAACTTATATTTATATGATGCTTTATAGAGTAAAATAAATTCTGAAATCACTTTTCAGTTTCTTTAACAACACTCTGAACTAGGTAGTTAATTCCTTCCTTTGCTGCAGATTAAGAAAGTGATTTTCAAAGAAATGAAGTGACTTGGTTACACCTGGTTACTGTTGGAGAGAATTGAGAAATGTAGGAGGAATGAAATAGATCCTTACATGCGTGGCGGAAAGGAACATGTATTTTCATTGCCACTTACCTGCTGGATTCATTGCTTTCTTCCCTAGGACTCGGCCTTTCTTCTGTCATTTCTTTCCAAATTCTAAACTCTGAGGCTTCAAGCTTCTAGGACTGGGTTTCTGTTGTCCAGTATTTTCCCTTGATCCTCATGTTAAGTTATACTTCAGCCTTGGTTTCATTGTTTCTTCTGCAGTTTCCCATCATTCTTCTAATGCAGAGTGGCAACCCAGGGAGGGGAGACCATGGAGAAACAGAGAAGTAGTGAGATGATGATCCAGAGGGTGAGTTGTTCCTACTGAGTGAAAGGAGAGGCTTTAAATGCCAGGAAGGCAAAGGTCTGAAAACTAGAATCCCCAGAGAGTTCAATCAATAAGAAAAGAACAAATAACCCCATTTCTTTGTGGGCAAGAGACTTGAACAGAAACTTCTCCGAAGATGACAGGTGAGGCTCGGTGCCCCTTGCTCAGTGGTTAGGGTGCCAGCCACATACACTGAGGCCAGGTGGGTTTGAACCCGGCCTGGACCTGTTAAACAACAATGATGATAACAACAACAAAAAAATAGCCAGGCGTTACGGTGGGCGCCTGTAGTCCAGGTACTTGGGAGGCTGAGGCAAGAAAATCACTTAAGCCCAAGAGTTTGAGGTTGCTGTGAGCTGTGACGCCACAGCACTCTATTGAGGGCAACATAGTTTGACTTTTTGTCTCAAAAAAAAAAAGATGATAGGCTAATGGCCAACAAACACAAGAAAAAGTGCTCAACATCTTTACTCATCAGAGAAATGTAAATCAAAACCGTTTTGAGATATCAGCTAACTCCAGTAAGATTAGGCCACATCACAAAAATCCCCAAACTACTGGATGTTGGTATGGATGTGAACAGAAGGAACACTTCTACACTGCTGGTGGTAATGCAAACTAACATGGCCTTTTTGGAAAGAAGTTTGGAGAATACTCAAGGAATTAAAAGTAGACCTACCATTCAATGCTGTAATTCCTCTACTAGGTATCTACCCATCTCATCAAAAATCATTTTACAACAAAGACATTTGCATCAGAATGTTTATTGCAGCCCAATTCATAATTGTCAAGTCATGGAAGCAGCCCAAATGCCCATCAGCCCATGAATGGATTAACTAATTATGGTATATGTATACCATGGAATACTATGCAGCCATAAAAAGGATGGAGGCTTTATATCTTTTATGTTTGCACGGAGGGAACTGAAACATATTATTTTTAGTAAAGTATCTCAAGAATGGAAAGAAAAAGTATCCAATGTACTCAATACTATTATGAAACCAATATACCATCACCTACACATTCATATGAATGATAAAATAAACTAAGGTCAAGAAAGAAGGAGGGAAGAAGAGGGAGAGGGGCAGGGAGGAGGGGGTGTGTGAGAAGAGAGAGTATTTGGTGGGACCTCACCTATTGAGCACAATACAAGGGTACATTTCAAAACCATTAAGAGTAGAGTACAAATGTCTTACTACAACAAATAAGTGAGGTAACAGTTATGTTAATTTGATGTAAGTATTCCACATTGTATATCAAATCAACACATTGTACCCCCATACAGTTATGATTTAATAAAAACTTTTTAAAAAATAAGAAAAAAAAAAAAAAAAAAGAGTAGGAAAAAAAAATGCCAGGAAGGCAATCAGTTGCTGTAAGAATGCTCAGTCCCCAGATTGGAGACATTACTCTTTTTTTTTTTTTCCTTAACTATTGATATAATAATTGATATTAATCAAGGTAGTAGTCATTATATTAAAAGCACAAAATGCATATCCATCTAACAGTGGCCAATTAGAAGTGTGCCAAGGAACATTTCAGTGAATAGGATCAATTTTAGTTTCCCTTTGAATTAAAATCCTACAGTCAGTTTTCTTTTTAGGATGGGCCTATGAGCCATATGTTTTCTGTTTTAAGTTTATAAGTTACACTCATTTCTTCGAAATGTGATCCCCAGTGTTTGTAAGGGCACAAGTCTAGGTGGAAGAACACTCAGGAGATGTTATCTGCTCTGCTGCAGATGGCCTGATGCTGCGTCGCCGTTGTGTGAACACGGTGTTTATGCATTTCTCGGGAACTTGTAAAATCTGCGCTCATGTTCTCTACACTAGCAAATTCTCACTCAGGATACCCACCAGAAACTACCACCTTGCCTTTATGTAAACAATGATTTAACCATGCAGAATGTTTTAGATACAAACCCCAGATTCACATGTCTGTGTTCGGGAAGGTGCCCCAGAGCTCACTCCAGCCAGGCCCAGTTAAACTTAGACATATGGAAATACTGTTCTTTGTTTGCATAATACCTTTGTACACAAGTTTCCCCTCTGCTTAAACACATGGAGTTCGTTCCTTAGGTTCCTATCAATCACCCAATAAGGAATTCTTTCATCTAGTGGCAGATATTTAACATTTGTCTTCAAATTTTTTTATACTGTTCCTCAGTTTCAAAAGAAACTCTAATCCTACAGAAGACTGGCCTTGGGTTTGTTATTGTCATTGTTATCATCATTCACATCATTTTCTGCCAGTTTTTCAGGTCACTCCCGGTTCACAATCAGAAGAGGAATTAGACCCTACAAAGTTAAAAGTTAAGTCAAATTTGGAAACGCAGATTAAGATAATTTGGTGTGTTCACAAAGAACATAAGAAATGGAAGAGGGATACAGTTGAGATCCAAGAATAATAATCATTTTATAGAGCGACAGCCTCTGAACCAAGTTTTAAAATAGGCAGACAACTGGTAAATTCACCTGTCGTGGTCTCTGTTGTCACTTCCCATGGCTTCACTGCTGTGTCTTCCTGTCGTGGATCAGCGGCCATGGATGTGGTTATTGAAGGAAAATGGACAAAAAACCAGACACCTGCTTGGATACATCATTGAAAGCCTCTGACTTTGTTTCTCCAGCTGTAAAATTGGATCAAGGGCACATGGCTACCTCCTGTATGAGATTACAGTGAGATAAAAATGAAATAACATGGAAGCATTTTGAAAATTCTGCAGCTTTATACTTAAATATAAAGAATTTCTATGGCAAGTTTTATTTCTATACCCAGTTACATTAGAAATGTCAATAACTTCTTTATGCTCCTGTAAATTTTTTAAAAGAGGTACTTAACCTATAAGCCAATGTAGATTTGAGGAGTGAGACTGCTTGTCAGTAGCAATTTTTGGCTTTTTCTTTCTTTTTTTTTTTTTTTTTTTTTTTTGAGAGTCTCACTCTGTTGCCTAGGCTAGAGTGCCATGGCCTCAGCCTAGCTCACAGTAACAAACGCTTGGGTTCAAGTGATCCTCTTGCTCAGCCTCCTGAGTAGCTGGGACTACAGGCACCCACCACAACATCTGGCTAATTTTTTTTCCACTTTTAGTAGAGATGGGGTCTTGCTGTTACTCAGGCTGGTCTCTAACTCCTGAGCACAAGGGATCCTCCCATCTCAACCTCCCAGAATGCTAGGATTACAAGTGTGAGCCACACCAAGCCTAGTCCAATTTTGGACTTTTGATATACCATTGAGGAAGCTCTGAAAGAATCCACCTATATATATATATATAAAAAAATGCTTCTTCCTTATAAAGTTATTGCCATCTCAGTAAATGACATCACCTCCTTACACGTGCTCAGGCCAAACCCCTGGTTTTTCTTTCCTTGCTCATAGGTCGCATCCCATCCCTCAGAGCAAACCTGTCAGCTCAACACCGCAAACCTGTTCTCTTCAACACAGCCATTGTTACCACCCCAGTCCAAGCCACTATCATCTTTCCCCTGGATTAACTAGTCTCTGTGTTTCCTGCTCAATGCCTAGTTTATTTATACCATGACAGCCAGAAGGATTAGTTTCACACTTACAGCAGATCATGTCACTCCTTTGCTCAAAACTTCTTAATGGCTTCCCATTTCAAAGATTACAATGCCCTACGCCAGCTGCTCCCGGCTCCTTTCTCAGCCCATTCCCTGCCATCCTGCATTTTGCTCACTCTGCTCCAGCCACACTGCCCACATTACTATTCCTCAAATATGCCAAGCAGTTTACAAACCCTGGTAAAAAAATATTATTTTATAGCATTCTGAGATGATATTTTGTATTTCAATGATATCAGTTGTGACTTCTCCTTTTTCCTTCTTAATTTGGCTTATTAAAATCCTTTCTTTTCTAGTTAATCTGTCAAGAGGCTTGTCAATTTTGTTTGTTTTCAAATAACCAATTTTTTGCTTCACTAATTGTTTGGATACTTCTATTATTCTCATTTCATTTAGTTTTGCTTTAATATTAATTATTTATCTTCTTCTGCTGAATTTGGGATTGCTCTGCTCTTCCTTTTCCAGGTCCTCAAGATGATCCATTCAATTATTGATGTGTGATCTTTCTGTTTTTTGGAAGCAGGCATGTGAGGCTATGACTTTTCCTCTTAGGACGCTTTTTGCTGTATCCCGCAGATTTTGATGACTTGTGTCCCCCTTGTTATTTTGTTCAAAGAATTGTTTGTTTTCCATCTTTATCCTTTTGCTGACCCAACCATCATTCAGCATTAGGTAACATTAGTTTTCACAATGTTTGTGTAGGGATGAATGTTTCTGTTGGAATTGATTTCTAGTTTTATTCTACTGTAGTCTGAGAAGATACATAGTATAATTTCTATTTTTTTTTAATTTGTTAAGATAAGTTTTTTGGCCTAGAATGTGATCAGTCTTAGAGAATATTCTATGTGCTGATGAGAAGAATGTATGTTCAGTCATTTGGGGATAGAATATTCTGTAAATATCTATTAGGTCCATTTGTTTTAGCAAGAATTTTATTTTTTATTTTTTTTTAATTTTTTTATTGTGGAGAAGGGGCAGGGAAAGAAGGCGGGGGAAGAGGTGAGTGACAGGGTCGGGCCAGTGGCATGGTACCACATTGGCTGTATCTAGGTAGAGGCAGTTTCAGGCCGGGCCTT
>CAUYPK010072574.1:0-14242 GCA_963574355.1 Loris lydekkerianus | reverse complement strand
AGGAGCCATGTTTCATTTGTCAACTGTCTTGTTGCTTTAATTGTTGTGCACCTTACTGCATATTACGGGCAGCAGTAATGGGCTTAATACTACCACTTAGACTCATGAAGTTAAAATTTGTGGACTAAGGTTTTTTTTTTTTTTTTTTTTTTTTTATTGTTGGGGATTCATTGAGGATACAATAACCCAGGTTACACTGATTGCATTTGTTAGGTAAAGTCCCTCTTACACTCATGTCTTGCCCCCAGAAGGTGTGGAACACGTCAAGGCCCCACCCCCCTCCCTCCTTCCCTCTCTCTGCTTTTCCTCCCCCTCCATGACCTTAATTGTCCTCATATCAAAATTGAGTACATAGGATTCATGCTTCTCCATTCTTGTGATGCTTTACTAAGAATAATGTCTTCCACTTCCATCCAGGTCAATACGAAGGATGTAAAGTCTTCATTTTTTTTAATAGCTGAATAGTATTCCATGGTATACATATACCACAGCTTGTTAATCCATTCCTGGGTCCAAGTCTACTTTTTTTAAAGTTAGATGAACAGATTTAATTAGTGGAAAACATCGCCTGCTTTCCTCCTCCAATTCAATAGATTTGGGCCCTAGTCTACAATTGTAAACCAACCCACAAAGAGATACAAGTTAAATACTTGTAAGATCAAAATTCTGATTATAAGTGACCAGATTGTAAACTTTCTGCTTTGCTCCTATCAGATTTCCATAAAACAGAATTGCTTCACACACGTATCAATGAATATCACGGTTTATATTCTGAGAGAAAAACTGCCCACATTAAGAGAAAACACAGATA
This sequence comes from Loris lydekkerianus, assembly GCA_963574355.1. NCBI lineage: Eukaryota > Metazoa > Chordata > Mammalia > Primates > Lorisidae > Loris > Loris lydekkerianus. Next base: position 13,431 of record CAUYPK010072574.1, on the reverse strand, counting down.
GAAGAGACTGTGTAACTTTCTTTATAAATGGCGCTATTCGGCTAGTGAGTGAGCAATCTTGATAATAAAGGAAGCATAAAATATACGAAAATCTTTAAATAGACTCTGAAACTCAGCCTTGCACAGTGGCTCACACCTGTAACCCTAGCACTCTGGGAGGCTAAGGAAGGCAGATTGGTTGAGCTCATGAGTATGAGACCAGCCTGAGCAAAACTGAGACCCCATCTCTACTAAAAATAGAAAAACTGAGGCAAAAGGATCACTTGAGCCTGAGTTGGAGTTTGGAGGTTGCTGTGAGGTATGACGCCATGGCACTCTACCCAGCACAACAGCTTGGGACTTTGTCTCTAAATAAATAAATAAATAAATAAATAAACAAACAAACAATAAGGAAAAAAACCCTCTGAAACAAAATAGGAGAAATAAGCACAGTATAAGAAAAATCAAATGAAAATGTTTGTCAGAGTATTTCCTCCCCCCAAAAGAAATCCATCTAAAAACTGTTTATATTTACAATATATTTTTTAAAACTATGGTCTTTATAAAACAAGCAACTATAAATAAATTTAAAATTTATAAACCAAGATACAAACAAACTGGAAGACATAAATTTTTAAAAATAGCATAATAGTTTATAACTTTGGAAAATTTAAAATGGCATTAGAAACAGAAAAATTGAACTAAAACTAGAGAAAAAATCAGTGGTGTGAAGAAAATACGTGAGAAAATGAGCCTGAAAACTTAACAAGAAGACAAAGAAATGAAGGGATTTGAAATGTATCTATATGTACCTACACAGAGATATGAAAGATAGTTAACAGAGATTCAAAACATACGGGCAAAAGGAGCAGAGAAAATATTCTATTTTGGTAGATATTGTGCATGAACTTCAATTAAGGCCTTACTGTGCATACCAAGTGGATTTAACAAATGGTAAGTGAAATACTTCTAATATGAAGAAATATGTGGTGACATTTTCTTGAATTTCAAAGGTAAGAAAAGATTTCAATAGGTGTCAAGGTAGCATAAACATTCCTAAGAAACAAAGAATCATTTCCTGTGTCCACCTCTAATCCCTTTTCTTTCTTTTTATCTCCAGGCCCCAGGAGTTTCTCACGCTCACGTGTTGGTCAGCACTCAACTCAACAGTCAAAGGTTCCCTCAGTAGACCACTGGGACTTTCTCACCCTTGGGAGCTATGTCTCCTTTCTAATAATCTGTTCTGCAAACTCCAGGTCCCTTAGCTTCCCAGAACTCCCCGCTCTGTCTCCCCCAACCAAGCAACCCTGCTGGGATTGCCCTTGGTTCCCTTTTCCAGCAGTGTTGCTTGGAGAATTTTTACAGAGAGTAGATTGGAGCAATTCTGGGGCTCACTCCATTTCTTTTTCATTTCTCAGGGATCATTGTTCTTTAGTGCTTGATATCCAAGGATAAAGCAATTCATAATATATATTTTTCTAGTGTTTTAGTTTTTCTGATGGGAGGTGGGACATTAATTCCAATTCTTGTTATCAGATCTTGGAGACAATCTAGGAGGAATGTGAAAGTCCTATTTCATTTTGTTAGCTGTCTTTCTTATGTTTTTCCCTATACTATTTTTAATATGAATTGTTTATGACCCATATTTTCATCTCTGATGACTTCTTGGCTTTCTTTCTTTCTTCCTTTCTTCTGTTCCTTATCTTTCTTTCTAATCCCCCTTACTCCTACCTACTCAAAAAATCCAGAGATGTCGTGGTTACCCTAGATAGGGTTGATGGTATCTCTCATTATAGGAAAGCTATATCTTATATTTTATGATGCAGTCCTAGGTACTTTTCCTTGGTAATATTAAATTTAACAGTGATGCAATTGATTAAACAATAATAAATCACCAATATCCTAGCTTTGATACTCTTGCTGTCCTTAGTCACTGAAGAAATGATTCTAGACTTAGTCCTGCTGGTTTAAGAAACCCTTGCCATTACCTGATTTCAATCCATATACCTCACATCCAACATATTTATTTCATCATACCATAAGAGTTGAGCTTTGATTGTTTTAATTCCACAATCCAGAGATTCAATATTTTCAGCTTCTGGAGCACATGGATATTTATTATAAAAGTAATTATATATATATATATATATAGTAAATAAGTAATATATATATATATATATTTATTACTTTTTTATTGTTAAATCATAGCTATGTACATTAGTGCAATCACCTGTACCCATTCTAAGATGCACCATGGATGTGGCCCCACCCATTTATTTATTACTTTAATATTGTTATCTCTCATATTAAATGTTTCAACTGAAGCGAGAGTTTAAGGTGTTGCTACACAATAACAATAAAGATCTCTCATGCAGAAGCCTCCACTTTCTTTAATACCTTACATTACTCATCTTTATATTTTCTTTTATTAATACTTAATGGTGCATGTAACTATTTTCTTCCTAACAATATGGGTTGTTCAAAAGTAAGAATCATGTCTTATTTATCTCTGTATTATCTTCACTCTTTATTTATAGTTGTTAAGATATTAAACTTCCCACGCACCTAATGAACTATATTACTGACCCATAAATTATTGTTAATACTCAAGGAAAGTGACCATTTAATAGAGAGAAAACATGGCTATTTCCAGAGCTGATCACAGATATTGTCTTGGAGAAAGAAAATCCAGATCTTCAATAACACTTTTCATTGAAATATTAGTTATGACAATTTGGGTGGTATGAAGTGAGACAGAATTATAGTTTACTTGTCTTGTATTAAAAAAAATTAGAAATTAGTAACAGAAAAGGGAAAAACAGAGGTATAGCAAGGAAAAGAGTGAGCATTTTAAATGACTGAAGGTCATGTCTCTAAAGGGAGGAAAGTCTGATGGATTTTCAAACAGGCTAACTAATCATTCAACATTAAGTTGTTGACTCTGATTTATAGGATAGCCACTTTTCTGTCCAATAAAATTTTGATAAAGTATTACTCCACCCTTAGCTTTGTGGCAATGTGTTTGTTTTCATTTTTTAGTAGAACACTGAAACTAACATTTCTCTTTTAGTAGAAAAAAAAGTGAACAAGAATCAAGAACTAAATAAGAAGTAGGAGTGTCAAGTGACAGGTACTCACAATATCTTCTGAAATATTTAGTTTCCTAGTACACAGGAGATAGGGTCTCTGAATCAATTTTATTCAAAAGCGAAACATGGATTATTCCAATTATCTGTGGGATCTGGAGACCTCTTGGTAACTGACTACTCCTCCACACTCAGAATGGAATCTTCTCCCTCAATTGATTTTCTTTGACTTTATCTTACTTTCTCTGTATTCTTGGATTTCTGATTCTGAACATAATTTTAACCCTGGCCTTAATGTGTAATATTCATTTTTTATTTATCTGATATTTAAATCTGTGCTTGACTACAAAATGTCTAGGAAAAGAGTAAGCACTCAGTAAATAACTGTGTTAATTAAATTTTAGCAATAGCATATTACAGACATTATATTACCTATTGCTGATATTGATCTGACAGACGGACTGCTATTGCAAGCAGGTATGTCATTTCCTTTCACATCATAGATATAATGTCTAACCCATTCAGCCATTCCTCCAGTTATTCAGGAAAGTGGATTTAAAGGCCAGAAGATAGGGTTGCAGAACAAAACTCTTCTGGGCTGGTATCATGATTAGCTCTACACATTCACTCCTCAGTGCAACAAATATAACTAGTAAAAAGTATTAAGGGAAAAAAAATACAAACATTTAATTTGTGGAATATTGTCCTAACGGCATTTAGCAAATGGATAACATTTGTTCAAGCATGTCTAAATCTCAGTAAGAATAACAAGAGTCTGTGACAATTAATCCATTGCTTAATCCCCAAGCACAAGTTAAAGGAGACAGAGATTGTACTAAACAGATGCAGAAAACAAAGTCAGGGTTTTGGTCTGGTGCCTGTAGCTCAGTGGCTAGGGTGCCAGCCACATACTCCAGAGCTAGCAGTTCAAATCTAGCCTGGGCCTGCCAAACAACAATGACAACTACAACTAAAAAATAGCCCGGTGTTGTGGCAGGTGCCTGTAGTCCCAGGTACTTGTGCAGCTGAGACAAGAGAATCGCTTAAGCCCAAGAGTTGGAGGTTGCTGTGAACTATGACACCACAGGACTCTACTAAGGATGGAAGCTTGAAACTCTGTTTGAAAAAAAAAAAAAAAAAAAAAAGATGGGGTTTCATCTTTTAATAGTTCTCTATTAAATAACCTACAGCAACTCCTTAGAAAAGGCAGGCCTGTAGCTTTTCTTATCACTCTACCCCACCTCTATGTTGCAGAAATTCTATTCCTGGTGATTTAGTAGACATATTCAGAATTCCCTTCAACCACCTCACTCCCACTCATAGGGCAGATGCTCTGACACAGATGTCGCAGGCCAAGAATAATGGGTCCTGATTTCCCTCACCTTGGTTCACTCACTGGGTGGAGATTTACACTGGAGAAGCAACCCAACACAGATTATATAGGCTATTACTCTTGATCAAAGACCAGGAGTGCTATTCTAAGAGAAGTGAACCACTGTCTCTATCACCAGCCCGGAAAAGTGGCACAGAATGTTTCTTCAAAAGAAGAGGATGGGTATAAAAGAGAGAGTTCTGTAGCTCTTTAAGGGGGTTTGACTTTATTTGGGTCAGATAGGCAAATTCAATTCTAAGAATGTTTTTAAAAACAATGGAGATTTTGGTGACAAGCAATTAAAATGAGATCTGTACTGCCACAATAGCAACAGATGAGGCAGATCAACTAGAAATTTAACATAAAGAACCAGAATGTTAGCTAACAAAAATTTACCTATGTTATGAGCAAGCCCACACACTGACCTTCAAGACTACCTCTTAAACTGGGCTTAAGTCCAATTGCATTAGACTGTGGTGAAATAGTTAAATGACCCAAGGTGGAGCTGAAAATAATAATAAAATCTGGTACCATTATTGGAGGTTAAATGTAGGATATGATACCCATAGTAGGAGACAAAAATTGGACTTCAGAGAAAAGGAGAGTCAAGGAGCTTAGGTGAAATCACCGTACATCTTGGGAAGGGTTGGAAGAAGGATTATGATGACTATGGGCATGATCAAGGCCATATCCTTTGAGGAGAACCATCAGCAGCTACAACCTAGATATGAAATAAGCTTCACAGAAATAGTTGAGTCAATAGTTGAGTCAAAGCTACAAAAACTACTACATACTGTTAAAAGACATCCTAGATAACACAAGCAATTGAAAAACATCCATGCTCATGAATTATAAGAATCAATATTGTTAAAGTTGCCATTCTGCACAAAGCAATCTACAGATCCAATGCAATTCCTGTCAAAACATCAATGTCTTTTTTCATGGAATTAGGAAAAATAATCCTCAAGTTCAAGTGGAACTAAAAAAAAAGCCCAAATAGCCAAAGCAATCCTAAGCAAAAAGGACAAAATGAAAGGCATTCCATTACCTGACTTATATTACAAGGCTGTTGTAACCAAAATAATATGGTACTGGTACAGAAGCAAACATAGATCAATGCAACAGAATAGAGAACCAATAAATAAAGCCATACACCTGCAGCCAACGTCAACAAAGTGGACAAAAATACACTTAGAAAAGGATGTCCTAGTCAATAAATGGTGCTATGAAAATTGGATAGCCATATGTAGAACAAAGCTAGATCACCATCTTTCATATATTAAGAAGTTAACTAAAGAGAGATTAAAGTCTTACAGGTAAGATTTGAAATCATAAAAATTCTATAACACAATCTCTGTAGAAAAGTTACAGAGTTCCTCAAAGAACTAAAATAAACCTACCATTAAAGCCAACAATCTCACTATTGGGTATCTACTCAAAGGAAAACAGTCACTATATCATAAAGATGTTTGCAGCTAAATATTTATCATAGAACAAATCACAATTCCAAAGATATGGAATTGATGAGTGGATAAAGTAAATGTGAGATATACGAATGTACCATAGAATAATACTCAACCATAAAAAGGAATGAAATAATATATTTTATAGCAACTTCGACATAATAGAGAACATTTTCCTAAGTGAAGTATCCCAGGAATGGAATAATAGTCACCACATTTTTCACTTATAAGTGGGAGCCAAACAGTGAGGACACGTGATCACATTGTGGTATAAAGGACATTGGAAACTAATAAGGGGGAGGGAAGAAGGTGGTGAGTAAAGAAAACTTACCTATTTGGTACCATGCATGCTACTCTGGTGATAAGCATGCTAAAAGTCCTGACTTCAGTACATGTAACTGATACGTTTAGCAAAACCACTTGTATCCCCTCAATATTTTAAAATAAGGACAAATTAAAAAAAAATAAAATGATACTAAATGTCAACTCGAATCCATTGGAGCAAACGAAGAGAACTAGAAATGGTAAACAAGAATGTTAACATAACAATGTTATTATATACTCACTCTCCTTTCTCCTCTTAGGTTCTCTAAAATAAAATAATAATTATAAAAGTATATTGTTTCTTTGTAATAGATATAGATATGGTATGTATAATGATAATTAAATGAGAAGAGGAAGAATAAATAGAGCTATAATGAGATAATGTTTCCTACATATCCTTGGAATTGTGCTACTATCAATGTGAAGTAATCTGAAAATGTAAGATGTATATTTAAAACACATAGTATCCAATGAGAAAATAATTTAAAAATATGTTTTATTAATGAATTTAATTGTTTTTAAAAATTAAAATGCTACAGTAGAAAATATTTAGTTAATCTAAAAGAAAAACAGTGAAGGTTAAAAAGAGGAACAGAAAGTACATTGGGCATAAAAATGCAAAAAGTAAAATTATACACATAAATTCAATCATATCAATAATACCATTAAATCTGAATAAATTAAACATTTCAATTACAAGACACGAATTGTCAGACTGGACACAAACCTTAGATACAACCATAACTATCTCCAGGAGAGACAGGAAAATATACAAATAGACTGGAAACAAAAGGATGGGGAGCAGAGTTATGTAAAAAAAACTGTAAGAAATATGAAGTAATTATCATATTGGAGAAAATAGACTTTGTTTTTTTGACAATAAAACCATTGAATCATATACTAATATGGGTCAAATTATATCCCAGTAAAACTGTTAAAAATGATTGCCATGAAACATAGTATATTCAGTTAAATTTGATTTTGAGCCTGAACAGTGACTTTACCATAAATGTACTTCAAATATTATGCATTATTAAATTATTCATATTCCATTTTATTAAAAATGTTTATTTCATAAACATTGTTTGTCACTAGTCAAAGTTAACTGGATTTCTTATGTTTTTATTTTATGAATCTGGCAACCCTCTAGCTGTGCCTAGATAGCCCAGGCTTTACATGCCTTTGTTTCTGTAATTCCCTAATGTATTCCAAGGAAGTTTTACATCTAGAAAATGTTACAATGTTTACAGAACATAAAAATTACTTCAATTTGCATAGATTAGCACATCTTATGTATTATCTTGCTACTATTGTATTGGTAATATCTGTTTAATATGTATAAGAAATTTATATTATGTATAATTTACAATGTGCATAACCCTAGTCATACTATATAATTTTAAATAAAAGGACAACAAATTGTCATATCTTCCTTGGCTAAACCTTGGGTATATTGCTAAAGGAAACATTGTCTGTATTTGGAATTAAGGGAGACTAAATTTAACTTATGTAACTTGAAAGCTAAATCTTTGAAAATCAAACAATTTCTGAGTGTAACTGAAGATTTAAATAGTAGCCATATTTTTTAAACACAAATTCTACTACTTAAACATCTAAATAGGCTTTGAATACATACATCCAATTAATCTACCATACAAAAGTTTTTGTTTAGCATTGTCTGTGGTTACTTTGAAGTCAAGGTAAAGTTATTGAAACCTAGAAAAATCAAAATCTTTACTATCATACCATAAACACTTTAATTATTCATCTACTTTAAGCATTAACTGTAGTCTTAAACATTAGCTAGAGAATGAGATTTGCCAAATCTTAATAGCAAATAGTTACTTACATGATAAAATTTGCCAAAACCAGAAATGATGCTTAAAATGTTGTGAGTTATAGGAATATCATTTGGATAAAGGAACCTACCAATGTGACATTTACTCGTGTTGATATATGTCTTAATATTATGAAATTCACAGAAACGAGGCAAGCAGCTCTTTTGAATTTTTAAAATAATCTTAACTCTATGGAATTCAGCCTGAGAGAAACATTTACTTTTCATGTGCCAATCACAAGATCAACATTAAAAACAAAAAATGTTTCCCTCTCTCACTCCTTATTCTCCACTTTCTTTTCTCTCTTTCTCATCTCTTCCCCTACTCTCTTTCCTTTATCTAATATAAAATAAAATTATACTTTTATATTAAAAATAGGAACCATAGTACCCACTCTCATTGACCTTAATGCTTAGAAGGAAATACATAAACTATAGGCATAATTACAAAAATACGTTGTTATCATTTTGATCTTATAATTGTGGATATCCTTCTAGGTATCTTTTAAAAGCTTTTAAATCTTTACCTTTTCTTTAGGAACTTGGCTCAGTTCTTTGAATTTTCATGAGTAAGCTTATATGTGTGATTTCCCATCACTTACAATTCAGAATTTACAAATTGGAACAATATGGAAAGAAAAGGTACAGTAGTGATACAGGTGGGCACCTGACAATAACAGAAGAACCAATAAGGGGTAACTGACAGCTAGGAAGAAAATAAAATTATCAAGTCTACAAAATAGAAATGTAGCTAATTCAATATTTTCTACACTTTTAGCTCTTTGCATGAAATCCATTCTTTAAGAAAGCACATCTGTGAGTTAAACAAAAGAAATTCCAAAAGCCAGGGCTGCTCACATAAATGTAGAACCTGGACTGTGGGGGTGGTTGAGAGGAATCAGGGCCTTGGATTGATGCTCCTCACATGTATCTAGGGTGTGCACATGTCCTTAGAGAAGGGAAGATAGAACGGTGCATAAGTGACTTCTTATCTCAGCTTAAAAAAAGGTTCTGCAATCCCAGAATTTCTGGTGATAACGACAGCCGAGCCAATGGCTCAAATGAAGACTTACAAAAGACCACAAGGCAGGATAATCCAGGGAAGTAGCTCCAAGATTTCAACCCACAGAAAAGGTGAGGGTTTTTTTTTTTTTAAGCAATTTTTTTCATTTGTTTTGTGTTGACATAACAGAATACCACAGACTGGGTAATTTACTAAGAACAGAAATTTATTGCCACGTAGTTCTGGAAGATGGGAAGTCTATGATATAGATGCCAACAGGGTTGGTTTCTGTTTCCACGAAGGCAGCTTAGGGCTACATCTTTCAGACAGGGAGCACGTAACACACTCCACTAAGCCTTTAATGTCAGCATTGATCCATTCACAGGGTAGAACCTTCCTGACATAAATATTTCCCAAAAGGCCTCATCGCTCAGCGCTGTTTCTTGAGAATTAAGTTTCTAATTCAATGGGGGGAACATATTCTGACCACAACAGCCGTTAAACTTAGGGGTAATTTATTAACCAGCAACATGTCACTAACATTTATATTCTATTTATTTTCAACAATTTCCAAGTTAACTTTACAAAGAAAGGGCACTCTTTAAACAAATGGTGTTGGAAAACTAGGTATAAAAATAAAATCCTTGAACCCATCCTCACACAAAGAGAAATGATAGATTTAGAAGTAAATGTTTAAACTATAAAACTTCCTGAAAAAAATATAAAATAATAACTACACACTCTTAGATTAACCAAGATTTCTTAGATTGAAACAAAGAAAACACCACTGGATGTAAAAAATGTAAATGAAAACTATAAATTAAGATCAAAACCCTTATCATTTCTGATCAAGGTTATTAAAGATTTTATTTTTCTGGTTCTAGTTAATCTGCCCAAAGGTTTATCCATTTTATTTAGTTTTTCAAACAACCAACTTTTTGTTTTGTTAACTTTCTGAATGATTCTTTTGTTTTCAATTTTATTATTAAATCTCTGATTTAATTTTAGTTATTTATTTTCTTTTGCTGGGTTTGGGATTAGATTGTTCTTTTTTCTTCCAATTCCATAAAGTGGTTCATGATTTTGTTCATGCGCTCTCTTTCTGTTTTTCAAATGTAGTTGTCTCATGTCATAAATTTCCCTCTGAAGGGTACCCCACAGGTTTCTGTAACTTATGTCTTGATGGTTGTTATGTCTGAGGAAGTTAATGATTTCATCCTTTATTTCTTCCTGAACCCAACCACCATCCAGCATAAGGTTGTTTAATTTCCATGCCTTTTTGGGGGGATAAACATTTTTGTTGGAGTTGATTTCCACTTTTATTGCCTTGTGGTCTGAAAAGATACAAGGTATAATTTCTATTCTTTTAATGTTGCTGAGGTTGGATTTGTATCCTAGGATGTGGTCTATTTTGAAGTACCTATCATGAGTTCATGAGAAAAATGTAAATTCTTTAGCTTTGGGATGGTGTGTTTTATATATGTCTATTAATGCAATTGTTCTACGGTCATGTTTAGATCCTTTGTGTCTTTGTTTAGTTTCTGTTTAGAGGATCTGTCAAGTTCTGTCAGGGAGGGGTGTTAAAGTCTCTATTATGGTGTTAGGGGGATCTCAGTGTATGGCATACCTCTTGGGGGTGGGACACAAGTATAAGAGGGACTTTTTCTAAATGTTTTCAGTGTAACCTAATTCTTTGTACCCTCAATAAATTCCAAAGAATTAAAAAAAGAAGAAGAAGAAAGATAAAAGGGTAAATGCGGTCAAGAGCATCAAGCCCTGATCCAACAGAATTAGCATCCTTGTAAGAATAAGAAGGAACTCTGGGGAGCTTGTACTTGCTATCTCTTCCTTACTCTTTCCCTCTCTGTATCCCTCCCTACCTTTCTATCACTCTCTCCCCCTTCCTCTCCCCCTCTCCCCTACCCTCTCCTCTATCCCCTAACCCTCAGGATACACAGTCAGGAATAGCTTTTTGTATATGTGAGGACACAGAAGGAAGGCAGCTTTCAGCAATCCAACCCAAAAGGTGAGTCCTCGTCAGAAACCAAATCACCTAGACCCTTAACCTTGGGATTGTAGCCTCCAGAATTGTGGAAATATAAATTTAAGCTACCACACACACCAAAAATAGTAATAATAAGAAGAAGAAAAGTCAAACCACGGATAGGGAAAATACTTACGAATTGTATCCTTAACAAATGGTTGGTATTGTCAATATATAATGAACTCTCATAACTCAACAATAAAATAGGAAAAAGAATTTTATTTTTACCTGAACCAGCTCAGACTCCTTTTCTAGCTGTCCCTACTTTGTTGTTACCACATCCCTGAGTTCTAGGTGGACCCCATAAAAAATACTCCCTGCTCAATTCTCCATGCACTTTTTTCCCCCAAGATGCAGATGAGCCTGGCAACTTTATTTTATTGTTTTTTTTTGTATCATCTAACTCCAATAAAAGTAGCCCACATAACAAAATGCCACAACTATAGATACTGGCATGGATGTGGAGAGAAGGGAATAATTCTACACTGCTGGTGGGGATGCAAACTAATACATTCCTTTTTTTTTTCTCTTAATCATTTTTTTTAATTAAATAATAACTGTAAAGAAATTCGGAGAATGCTTAGGGAACTAAAAGTAGACCTGCTGTTCAATCCTGCAATTCTTCTACTGAGCATGGCAATTTTAGAAGGTGTCAGAGCCACAGATGGAATGAGCTCAGGTCCCTGAAGTCCTGCTGAGAAGAGTTTTTCCACTGATTGGGAATGCCAGTTTTACTTTGAGAAAATCAATTTTTGTTGTGTTAAACTACTCATACTAGGGAGTTTTATTTGGTATAGTTGCTAATATTATTTTTAAGTAATATATACAGAGTGTCAAATATGTCTACACATTGTAAGAAAGAAAAAAATGTGTTAAAATTTAAGTACTCCAGTCACATTTGACCTCTGCAATTATAAGAGCTTGACATGACTTTTATTCATCTTTTGTAATTGGTATATAGAGAGTATTATAATTTTAATCCAATTTTTTACTTTCTTAAAATATGCATACTTTTTTGGCACCCTCTTACTGTTGCCTCATATATTTATTCTAACTAGGTCTGTGTTGCATCTACTCATATAATTACAGCTTTGGCACTGAAATAAGGAAATGTTGACTCCTGTGGAATTTTCTGAATTCATTTTAAAATATTAAACCTTTTTAGTATTTTCACTGTTATAACAACAATAATATTTAGAGGGAAAAGACTAGATTAAAACAGAGGGATACCACCTTGGTGTTTACTGGTAATTTGTTGATTTATTTCTCAATACATCCTCTACTATTGTAAAACTCAGGATTCATGAAGGTGAAATGGCTTTCATATTAGCATCCAAGTAGTAAATTGTGGACCCAAAATTTAAACTCTAGATGATCTAACTTCAAGTGCTGTGTTCATCCTGAGATAATGCTGCTCTTACAGAGGAGACAGAATGCAGGAGCCACAGGTCTTTCTTTAGCACCTGGAGCAGACATGCTATATAGGAAGGACAGATGACAGCTGTCAGCAAATAGGGGTGTCCAACCTTTTAGCTTCTCGGAGCCATATTGAAACAAAAAAGTGTTGTCTTGGGTCACGTGTTAAATATACAAACACTAACCAAAGCTGATAAGCAAAGAAAAAGGTCCATGCATAATTTTTTGTGATATCTGTCATCACAGATAAGCAAAATAGTCCTCACATAATCTGCATGTGGCCACAGGCTATGGGTTGGACAACCCTCCTTGTTTATAAAGATGTTGCTGTTACTCAGAATATTGCACCTATGAAACTGTAAGTCAGAATTATTATTATTATTCTTATTATTATTATTATTTTATTATAGATAAAAATATGGACCACAGATGTGGCCCGACCCATTATCCTCCCTCCACCCAAACCATCCCCCTCCCTTCCCCTTCCTTGGTCCTTTCCCCACAGTCTTGTGGTATAGTTGGGTTATAGCCTTCATGTGAAAGCTATAGTTTAGCTTCGTAGTAGGGCTAAGTACATTGGATACTTTTTCTTCCATTCCTGGGATACTTTGCTAAGAAGAATATGTTCCAGCTCATCCATGTAAACATGAAAGAGGTAAAGTCTCCATCTTTCTTTAAGGCTCCATAGTATTCCATGGTATACATGTACCACAGTTTGCTAGTCCATTCCTGGGTCGATGGGCACTTGGGCTTCTTTCGTGACTTGGCAATTAAGAATTGGGCTGCAATAAACATTCTGGTACAGATGTCTTTGTTATATTGTGATTTTAAAGGCTGTAACCTAACTATAGCACAAGACTATGAGGAAAGGGCCAAGGAAGGGGAAGAGAGGGGGAAGGTTAGGGTA